>CM060098.1:14721777-14841950 GCA_030522485.1 Stenchaetothrips biformis | reverse complement strand
TCACACAAACAATCCGGACCACGAAATGTTCCGTTGTGGAACGTTTTATTGGAACGCTGAGGACTGTGGATGCAAAAAAGTGTGTTTACTCATCGAGAGAATTACGAATACACGAACGGACGAGTTTTTAGGATTTATGTTAACACCATGCATACAATAACAAAAAACATAACAACTTTTAAAATGACTCCAACACAAGCAAGTGACCCAAAGCGTGTACTTTGAGTGTATCCAAAACACTTTACGGAAACAAAGATTACCCGGAAAAAAGGTTTACCAAAATTAAGAAGTGGGGGACTATGTAAGAAATATCGAGGAGGAAAGAGAAAAAGCGATTCAGAGAAAGGGAGTACTTGGAATTGGTCAGAAGAAATAATTTAAAATTACAAAAGTCATCCCACATGTTTCAGCCCATTTATCGAATAGCTGATATTGATAAAAATGAAGAGTTGGAAGGATCATTTTACTCCTGGGAACTGAGTACTTGTGAAAAAACCACTCATGTTTAAACAAATTGACATATATAATCAAAAGCCGAGGGAAAGGTCCCAGAAAAGAAGTGTTTGTCCACTGGAGAGGTTAACCTGAGTCGTCACGCTCTTGGATTCTGGAAAAAGATCTTAAAACTACATAATGGAATTTTACATGGTGCTCCCAAGTAACTCAAGTCCAAAAATTTACCCACACAATAAAACTTCCAATTTTAAAATTCAGCTTTCTGAACGAGTTGAGCTCCGCGAAAACTGGGAAGTAGCGCTCTTGGAATTCAATTATCCAAACACAATCGAACAAGTTTCAGAGGGTGAAAATAAGATAAACATTTATTTTGCAAACGGAGAAGAAAAATCATTTTCCATAAGGCCCGGACACTACATCACAAAAGAAAAACTTGTTGTTTGCCTTGCATGAAACGTTAACCTCTATTGAAGAACTTGCCAGATGGAAACGGAAGGTCAAGTGTGGTAGAACTGACCGAAAATGGATACATTTTGTTTCATCCCTTTAAAAAAGTACCTGATGGCAAGTATACGTTTTTCACCGCTCCTGGCTAATCAACTTGGATTGCTTCACTCAGGACCATATTTGACAAACGAGGAACTTTTGGGAACTTACCCTGTTGACACAAGTTTGGGAGTGGCGCCACAACTGTATGTTTATTTGGACATTATTGAAGACCAAATTGTTGGACATACACGAGCACCCCTACTCAGAACAGTACCAGTCGAAACAAGAAAAACATATGGAGGGATGACCAGTTATCGGTGTGACCCACCCATCTATTTCAAACTGAAAACAAAATCGTTTTGACACTTTAGAGATAAATATAAGAACGCACACTGGGAAATTCACTACCATTCGATCACGGAACTTCAACCCCTTCTGTGTCACTTCAGACAGATCACTTAACTTTTCACCATGTCACATATTGCAGAGTACTACGTTAGGCAGGCCCAAACTGGTCTGGAATGGGTTACTTTGCGGGGTCATCCACTCAAAAGGGTGCAAGGAATCGGTAGTCTGCTGGGAGGACTGTTTCGTCAAATTTTTCCATTTTTGAAACAAGGTGCAAGTGCAGTTGGACGGGAGGCTTTGCGAGCCGGAAGTCACATACTAGCTGACGCCGCGTCAGGAGAAGTTCCCCTAAAGACCAGTGTCAAGCAACACTTTACACAAGCAGGCCAAAACCTCATTAGTAAGATGAGTGGGAGAGGTATAAAGCGGAGGAGGGTCAAGGGAAAACCTCAGTCTTCACGCAAACCGCGACCAGGAAAGACAAACAAGAGATCCAAGCCAAATCCAACACACATTTTTTAAAATGGCATTTTTACATAATGCTTCTGCCGAGGCTCTTCGAACAGAACTTGATTTGTGGGCAATTCCACCGACACAAACCGTCTTAGAGGGAGGACAGTGGACACCCTATAAGCCTATCACGAGCATCGATCAGTCAAACACCATAGAATTTTGTGTTCCAGGAACAGGACATGAGTACATTGATCCAGCACACACACTGCTTCTTGTGAGAGGAAAAATTGTCGATGCAGAAAATTTAGATTTTATTGCAGATGATAAAAATGAGGCCTCACCCATCAAATTATTTGTTGCATTCGCTTTGGAGTCAGGTGGATGTTTCGCTTAATCAAAAGTGATTTCACAGTCTTCAATGACATACCCATACAGAAGTTACATGGAGTCACTCCTGGCGTACGACGCACCAGCCAAAAACTCACTACATGTCAATGAGAATGTGGTACAAAGATACAGCAGGACACATGGATGAATTCAAACCACAAAACAATCAAGGATTGAAAATACGTCACGAACTTACCAAAAACAGCAGAATTTTTGAGATGATGGGACCCATTCACAGTGACTTTTTTCAACCAGGATCGATTTCTTTTAAATAACGTAGAGATGCGAATCAAGCTCACTCGCCAACGTGATCCCTTTGTGCTCATGTCACAATTTCAAAACGAAAAAACTGCTCATTTTTAGATGCAACGCTACTCGTACGAAAAGTTCGCATTTCACCAACGGTGCTTCTTGGACACGCGGCAGCTTTAGAAAAATCTCCCGCAAAATATCCATTGACCAGAGTTGATTTGAAGACCATAACCATTCCAGCAGGACTTCAGGACAAAACCATTTCAAATTTGCACCTTGGACAAATCCCAAAAAGACTCATCATTGGATTGTCTCCAATCAAGCCTTCAATGGACATTACCAGAGCAATCCTTTCAATTTCCAACATTTTAATTTAAACTATTTAAGCTTATATGTTGACTCACAACAAATACCAGCACAGCCTCTCACACCAGACTTTGAACACAACTTACACATAGACGCATACAACACATTATTCAGTGGCACCGGAATACATTGGAAGGACGAAGGGAATGACATTACGTATGTAGAATATCCTCAAGGGTATGCTCTGTACGCATTTGATATTTCCCAGGATCTGTCGGCAAACGAAAATCACTGGAACTTGCAACGACAAGGCATAGTTCGATTGGAGGTAAAATTTGCTGTACCACTTACCACAGCAGTAAATTGTATCGTTTTTTCGGAGTTCAATAATCTTATAGAAATTGATAAGAACAGAAACGTGGTGGGTTGACTACGGCGTTTAAAGATGGACGGAAACACTTTAAAAGCGGTCATACGAAAAGATCCCCACGCAGCTCCGTACTTTGCCGGAGTATTTGCGTCTGACACTTTGCCACACACTTTTCATAAACCAGCACTCATCATTGTAAACACAGATCCAATCCGGAAACCAGGAGCACACTGGCAAGCAATTTACGTAGGGTGTAACGGACGTGGCGAACATTTTTGCTCTTATGGACTGGGACCATACGTACCCAAAATAAGGCAATTCATGGATCGCCAATGTACGCTCTGGACAAAAAACACAGTAGATTTACAAGCGTTTGAATCAGCTGTATGTGGTCAATATTGTATTATGTATCTATTGTTTAAGGCACATGGTTTCTCCATGAAAGATTTTGTATCCAGTTTTACTTCAAATTGTTATCAAAATGATGAAATTGTTATCAAAATGTATCAACGATATGCGAAAAATGTCAAACTTTGTAACGATGTGCAACATAAGAAAGCACAAACGTGTTGTAAAAAAAGAAAATGTAAAAAAAACTAATAAAACCCCCAAAAACCAAAATGTGCAGTTTTGTTATTGACTTTCAATTCCTAAGTCCGACAAATCTTTAAGAAAAAAAATCAATTAAATAGGATACTGATAAAAGTATACGTCAGAAGGATAGGCACATAGCAAAGTGTCAGCCAGTCACAAAGGCACATGGGCAGCGTGGCCTTGGAAAAAGTCAGCCCCGTAGACGGTAGGCAACCGCTACCCAGTACCAGTTATACTACTCTCGCAAGCGTCGCCTTAACTGTATATAGCTGAGGCGGGAGAGTTCTCCCGCGTGCGCGGACTACGCTCGGCGCGGCTGGGGCACGGTGACGAAAACTCCGGAAACGGCGGAGGTGGCGAGCAGATTACGCGGCCAGGCGACGCTGCGGCGTCCGCCGGCTGAGACTCAACGCCAGGCAAGATACTCGGACGCTGGTATTTGTCGCAAATGTACGGTGCACTGCGAAAAGTATAGTCGGGCTGACAGATTGTTATAAAAGCGATTGCCTCACAAAGCGCGTCCCGTACCTGCCTGGGAGTGAGGCCTAATGAAGGCAAGAACGCCAGAAACGCACAAAGAGCCGGCAAAAATATGCGCGATCTAGTAAAATTAGGATACGGCTTGTCCGCCGAAACAAATCGCCACTGAGCTGTTGACGAGCGCGGCCTTGATCAATTTTTTTTCAATATCACCTTTGAATTGTTCTATAAGGAGTGGTTTGGCAATCTGAAGCCATGAACTACGGTATAATCTGTACAGACCATCAGAGACTTCACACTGAATTTTTTTCTCTTCTAGAAGCCACCTCTCAAAGCCTCCTTTTTCTAGGGGGCCCTCAAAAATATTAACATCAAATTCAAGACGCCGTCTCGTGAGCATTTTCCTGATGGAAGCCTCGGCTAAGACATTGCTTACTTGAGCCTTCTCTGCTGAAGCCTTTTCACTGTAAAAAATAAATCGTCCGTAATTTAAAAAATCCCTAAGGAGTAATGTTAAGCCGTTTTATGAAGAATCAAATGAAAGGGTTTGCAAACGACCTACCTGGTTTGAACATTGTAGCTGATTTTGACAGCCTTCTCTCCGTGATTCAATGCTGATCTTACTTTTTTTGTTGTTTCTTCATTGCCAGTAAGATTTGCATTTGTTTCCACGACTTTCCTGAGTTTGGTACATGTGAAATGTTCCTCTCCGGTTTTTTGTAACCAAAGGTTGAATCGCCGGTAAATGTTTTTGTTTTTCTGTTAGAAACGAATAAAATAATGCTCAAAAATTTGTTGACAATGTTTTCTTTTGACAGTTGTTTGTGCAAATACATTACCTGGTAGCCGTTTTTGGTTCCAAAGAACCCAAACATCAATTCTGGAAGCTTCGGAAACTTGTCAAGTACAGCCCGGAAAGTTCTGTACATTTCGATTTCTTATAAGGCAATCGAAACCACCGCCTGTTGGTTGGCCCCCGTTTTGTGATTTTTAACATTGATTAAGTAGTTATCTTCATACTTCTCTCCACAGTCAAACTCTTCCGTGAGGCACTCCGAGAGTTCGCCTGGGCGGGCTCCTTCCATCAACTGCTTCGTGGCCAAATACTCCGCGCAAATGTTGAAAGAATCTCTCAATGGGCTGTCAGCTAGAAGCAAACAAAAAAAAAAGTTTTTGTGTAAGAATTAGAAGGGAAAGTGAGACCCGGATGATCTCTAAACATGTTCGATTTTAGTATGAAAGCGCCATTGCATTCCAAATCCCGTCAAACAGATACAAATTAAGACACTTTTAGACACTTTGTATAAAAACATTGGGACCTCAGCCGATATGGGAAGGTAAACTTGAAGAAGCCGATATCCCCTTAAAATTATTCTTTGCAGGTATTAAGTCATTATTTTTCTGAAAATTTCAGATTCTTACCAAAATAACGAACGAGAGTTGCGCCGGAGTCAATTTTGAATAAGGAAAAATATTGAGACTATTCCGCAAGTTGTATGCTTATTTGGAGTCTCACCTATCCGTCAAGAATTCTTACCAGGATTTGATTGCAGAGAGTTGAAACTTTCTCGAGAGGCATTTTGAAGGTTTTCTAAGTGTTTCTTAAAGTTGTCAATGACAGTCTCGTTCTTGCAATACTGGCTCCATTGAGCAGGGTCGGGTAAATTCTTGCCAAATTTGGCCTTTTTTTCCGCCAAGTCCATGTTTCTTGTTTTTCTTATGTTCGGCATGTGTAAAAGCAGCTTACCCCTAGCTGTCTCTACTCTGGTTTTCAAATCGTGGTGCTAGAATAAAAAAAATGCATTAATTTTCACTGTTTTTTTTTTTAATTCACCTATAAACTTCAATGTTACAATAATGCTTTTACAACTACACTTCACTACCGACAAAATTAGCTTATGAATGCAATCATGTAAAGTTTCAAACTTTTCCATGGTTTTGATTTTTATCTGTGATCTTCGAGTGTTACATTCAACTAATTTTTCAATGAAAACAAGACCAAGGAGGAAAACTTAAGCTTTGTTTTTTTTCACTTGTTACAGATTCATGCAAAGTTACTCGCGGTAAATTTGAAAAAATAGTAAACTTATAATGATTTTTGGGAAATGTGTAAAAATTTCAGAAAATAATGAATGACTCTAGAAAGGTAGGTTTAAAATAGTGTATTTTTTTGCAAGAGTGTTTTTTTTTAGGAATCCCTTACCTCCTGTGCATCCTTAGGCCACCCTTCGGCCATCAGACAGCTTTTCAATATAGTATCAAAGGCATTGACCATGTAATCGAGATAGGTTTTTTTGGTCGAGGGTGACACGATTGGGTTTATTAGATCAAAGTACTCCATTATTCTATCATAGTCAGTCAAACACTCCCAGCCAAAGTCATCACTGGGATGAGCCATCTGCACAAATCCTAGTAAACGCTTGACAGGGGTCAGAAATTTCTTGGTCAGATCGTCCCTTCCGGCATTAAGGAGTTTCTTGGCAGTTTTCAATTCTCTTACTATTGTTAGTGACTCATCCATAACCGGCAAGTTGAGGTCTTCCATTTTTTTTTTTCGCACTAACAGCCTGCAGCCTGTCTGTGTAGTCCGGATCATCCAGTTCATCCTGAAAACAAAAAAGTTTTAGTTCTTGTCACGAAAAATAACAGGGAAAGAAGCGATACAAATCGGCAACTTTGGCCCGTCCCGTAAATTTTATACATTCGCAATCTGGCTTGTTCTCAACCACAACGTGATTTAAATCACACCGGGGTTGTAAATAGATGTCATTCTCAGCATCAGCACCCTCAAAAACATGTTAAACAATGTAAGCTTAAACCACGAAATAATTTTTTTTTATTATTTTGACCCCACCGGGACTCGATCCTGGGTCTTGCCATCTATGACGGAAGTTCTCGTCAGCAATAAGAAAGCGAATTCAATTTTTGCGACTGGAATATCCAAAGTACCTCTTCAGGTGAAATTTTTCTTTTCTTCGCAGGTATTCTACTTTCAGGATCACTTTCATCATCATCATCATCTGGAACCTAAAAAAACCAAAAAGATGAATAAAAAGCAAAACAAACATCATGTACAAGCAGCATATGGTAAGTTGCCTACCTCTTCTAGTTTGCATCCCATTTTTTTTAAGAAGGCCTCCATCTGACTTTGAAGTTTAGTGTCTGAATTCCAATGCTCTTGAACAAGGTCTGGCAGGTCCCTAAACTTGCCATAACGAAGGCCAGACATTGTGCACAGCGTAGCCTCATTAATAATTCTATCAATTTTCGCCGGTTTACATTTATGGGCTTTTGCCAAGTGCCTCCTAAAGTTAAAATCCCTAGTTTGCTTCTTGTTGCATATAGGGCAGACTTTTTCGGGTGCAAATCCTGGGTGACCTTAAAAAAAAAACAACGTTTGCAAATTTTTAAAAGATATTGTTACAGTTCTATTAAAAAAAGATTTGAAAGTCTAGAAAATGAAATGCATAAACGGCCTGTGTCAGATATGAGAACACCATGAGTTATAAAACAGCTAAGACAGTCATAAAAAAAACCTCACGGTAAAGAAAACGTTAATTTGGAAAACAATTCAGCATTCACAGACGACTAGTGTCAAAAACATGAGTCTAATATTTATTTTTAAAGGTCACAATGATTAACAATCTCAACACTGAATCGAGTTCATTATTCGCAGTTTATTGATGTGATACGGCTTCTAAAGCTGTCGTAAAGTCCATTGCATGCTCCGACGAGAACAAAAGAAGTGTAGCTTCCAATCCTTTTCTATGTTCGGAACGCAAAGACATTTATAAGGAAAACACTAATAGTAATGAATCTTACTGGCCAAAGCAACATTTAAGCTTTTAAAAAATGAAAATTCAAAAAAATTCATTGAAACTTGTTTATGGTTCATAAGGTGAGTTAATACATAACTCAATGCAAGAGCATATATGACTCGTGAGCAGTTTTATGACTCTATGGTATGACGTTGACCGAAAATACCACTGTAAGCTCACTAGCTGAGCGATAGCAAAGGCAGTAACTCGAGTTGTACTTTGTTGCGAGGGGGAAACGACTGAGAAATTTCGGTTACATCGGATAGGAATAACCCCGGATAACCCGCAAATTACCTCTGGATTACCTCGAAAAATTTCCAGGATTACCATTGGATTACGCCGGATTACCCCAGATTACCTCAGAATTTCCCCAGATAACCACCGGATTACTTCGAAATTTCTGGTTATCCGGATTACGGATAACCAATTTGCTGTACGCCAGATAACCGAAGTCGTTTCCCCCTTGACTTTTTTGGCTTTCAAAGATTGAAGGGTGCTGTCGACGTTACACATAACACACCACCTAGCACAAGACTAGTTTGTTGTAGCCCCTGACATGGCGATTGGAAGGAATAAAAAAGAAGAAGAAACTTTTTTTTTGTCATTCTAGTGCTCTCATTAAAATGACACATACTGGGGGTTCCCCCTAGCAAAGTCCCCCCCCCCTTTTTTAAAAATGATGTAACATTATTATATTATTATTATTTTTATTATTATTATTATTATTATTATTATTATTATTATTATAATTATTATTATTATTATTATAAAAATTTTAAAAATTATTATATGCCTCTCTTGCTGCAGTTCGGGCTAGGAGCATCCCTGTCCTAGAACCAAATGGTCCAACCTTCCCTAACTAAACCTAACGGGCTCGTGTCAGATCTTACTCTTTTCGCTACAGATCTTTTTCTATTCGCGATAGACCTCTACCTATTTCCGACAGATTTTTCTCTAATCACGATTGGTCGTTGTCTTATCACGACAGATCTTACGAAACATGTTATACTCAAATCGCGACAGATATTAGTCTACTCGCGACAGAACTTATGAAAATTCCGCACGCAGCCCATCATGAAGGAGAAATTAAGACATCTTAAATATACTATATTTATATTTAACTAATAGCAAGAAAAGAATATTTAAAAGGAAGGAAAAATAGGGGGAACTCTGCTAGGGGGACTCTCTAGAAGTTTCCCTATTGAAAGAGATCATTTCATGCCAAATAAAGTGCAAAATAGACTAGATCAAGAAAACAGTCACCGCGGGTAGTAGACCAAGTACCTTTCTTTCTAGGGTCACGTTTTCGGCCTCTTCTCTTTGCCTCTTTTTCTGTGGGATCTTCATCTTCATCTGATCCAGGATATTGGTAGACCTATAACAATTTTTTTTGGCCCGCCCTTCTATTCAAAAAATAGGGGGAGGGCATATGCATTTGCCTTTGTGTCTGTGTGTCGTCGTCGTTGTCGTCGTCTGTGTACAAGGAAGGAGTTGAGCTGGAGTGACCAGATTTGGAGGGTACTTCAGGAGGGCCGTCCGAACAAACAATCCGGTGGTGCAAATCCCGTCCGACCCGCGCAAGGCCTGCAGCAGCTGCATCATGGTTTGCATGGGCGGGAGGGGGATTTCCGCCATTATTGGTGCTAGCAGGGCACATAGGGGTATTTTTGGAATCAGGGCGACGAGACAAGATGAATGGACCTGGTCCCGACCCCATCGGCCGCTTTTACAAGTTGGCCAGATCAGGATCTTCAAAAAAGGGGGTCGACCGACTAAAAAAATTTATTGCAGATTTCGATTGGTCTCAGCAAGACCTTTTCAACGAGGGGTCGGAAAGGGGGTCCAGGAGTCCGACTTCGTCTATTAGTCACATCAGGATCTTGAAAAAAGGGGGTCGACCGACTGAAAATTTTTACTTAAGTTTTCGATAGGTCTTGGCAAGACCTCTTCAACGAGGGGTCGGAAGGGGGGTCCAGGAGCCCGCCTTCATGAGTTATGTGAAAAAGTGCGACGGGCTCGTTTTGCGCTCCTGCTGTGCCTCCATTGCAAGGAGTTGCAGTAGCATGGCAAATATGAGTATTTTCGGAATGAGGGCTAAGAGACAAATGAAATGGGCATATTCTAAGGACAGTTGGAGTAAAAAGTGTAAGGACTTTTGCATATTGTGAATAGAAGGGCGGGCCTAAGTCACGATGGTACATCGATAACTTTGCCTTACCCGCTCACGGGGTGTTTGATGAGAGCGGGCCGAAGGCCCGGGCCTTCGACTGGCCAAGTTGGGTCTGATGCGAGGGCCGAAGGCCCGAGGAAAGGCCGCCGGCAGGCCAAGCTGGGCCGGCCCCCTGTCGAACCGAGTTGCCGGCGCAGCGAAGCGGAGCTGGCAACTCGGTTCGACGGAAGGGCGGGCCCTAGCTTGTTACTTTAGAGTTTACCTTACATTTGAAAAATAATTGTGCAAGACCCCCATTCATCGTTAAATATCGACAATATGAATGAAAGTTTTATTTTTTCTTTTAAGGAACGTACATCGTCTAAACCTGCTTCAGTTTCAGTGTCCACTTCAGGTTCTTTGTCGGAGTCATCTTTAGGCTTCTGTTTCACCAAATAAACACATCCATTCGGAAAATCATGAAATGAAAGAAACAAGATCAAACAATGGAAGATATTGGAAAGCAATGCAGTAAGAAATCACAAGACATCAGACCAAAAACGCAAGTCTTTGTCCTGAAAACAAATGCAATTCGTTAGCCATTGTATTGGTGCGAAGTGAAGAGATTGCAGAGCACTGAAGTCCATAAGGTCAACATTCTCTTAACATTGATTGCAGGCATACTAATTGAAACTGATAAAAAAGAAAAAGTGCAATGCACGGCCAAGCACGCTAAGGCACAGCGAAGAATCGCTAAGCTACATGTTTTATCAGGCGTTAAAGGTCAAGCGCAAAGAATTGCATTAATCATCGAAGGCACAGCAAAGCACTGCGTTAAAAAATGTTTTTAAAAAAGTTTTTGTACCTTTGTTGAGGAGCTTTGAATTGATGTTTCAGTTTTACTTGAATTTTTAAGTAAATTCTTGTTCTTTTCGTACAGGCCACTCAATTTTATTCTCTCCTTTACATCAATAGAGTTGAGCTTAGTACTTGCAACCTATAAAAAAAATTCAATTCAAATTTAGTGCATGACAGTGCAGTGCAAGACAATGCAAGACATTGCAAAAAATTTTATGTTAAAAAGTAGGAGATGACACTGATATTACCTCCAGTAATTTGATGGGTTCACTGTCAACCTCAGCGTTCCTTTCCTTACAATCCTGGGTTTCAATAATGAAACAGTCTAGTCTGAATCGTAAGGAATTGGCTCTTTTTTTACCTCAGTTAATAATTCCACAGGTACATCATCACCCTAAAATAGATAAAAATGATTAAATCATGAAAAAAATGCAAAGCAATTAATTTTAAAGCACAAAGCTATGCAGAAATCAGGCACAGATGTTCAGGGCAGGAAAAACACTGCAAAGCACGTTCAGATTAGAAAAACATAGGCTGTGAGTTGCAAAAAAGGCTTCTTACAACTGACACTCTCATTAAGTTCCTTTGACTTGTGTGGATCTTTTGTCTACACACGAAGAGTCTTTTCGTCCTGCCAAAAAAAGTCACTTGAAACCCATGCAAAGCAATTCAGAGGACAGCACAGCCCTGAAAGCACTTTCTGTGCAGGGATAAGAAAGGCATAAGGGAACATAAGGAGAAAAAAAATTGTAAAACAATATACAATTGCGACCTAACGAATTGCGATGCACTGCCAAGCACTGCCAAGCACGGCAATGCAATGCATGCACTGCAAAACACCGCATGCACAGCATGCACTACCAAGCACTGCCACCACTTGCAAGCAGTGTTTTGCGCAGCCAAGCATGGCGATGCAGTGCATGCACTGCAAATCACTGCCAAGTACTGCATTTACGGGCATGCACTGCCAGGCACGGCAATGGCTAGAATATAAAATATTATTTAAAGACTTTACTTACACTTTTGAAAAAAAAAGACTTCGGTCTAGTCTTAGAGAAGCACGATTGTTCCTATAATTTAAAGCAAAAATAAAAGACAATTTTTTTAAGGTCGAAAATAACATTAAAGAATAACAGAGGGCGCTGGTTCTGTTTTACCTGTGTCCCTTGCAATACGTTGCAGAATTCAAATGTTTCAGCCAGAACCCCGGGCCAACTATCATAAATTGCCCTTCATTCTGTTGCACCTGCGAAACGAAATAAAATAGGTTAATTATCTGTTTTTTTTTGTTTGAAAGTTTGAAAAAATCGTATGCCTTTTTTTGTCCTTAGTGTATTCATTCGTTGAAAATGATAACTTACATTGTAGCTCTCTAGTTCTTGAATTTTTTTGTGAAGAATATTGGCAATTCCACACTTGTGCCTGTCAAGGGCACCGTTTGAGCATTCAAAGTCTTGAGCAATATCATTGTACATTGCATCTAAATGTTCTTTTTCTTTGGAAGGAAAAACTGTCCTGTAAATGCAGAAAAAACGTGCATATTAATGCAATTTTTTCTACGAAACTGAGTTTTTAGTAATTTTTAATAAACATTGGTTTTATTTTAACCAACGCCAAATAAGAGTGACAGACTCATAGAAAACATCTTATGTCAATCAAACGCTAGTAACCATACAAATTCCTACTTATGTTCATTTTTTTTTGCGATACCGACCACATTTTCGGCGCTCCTTGGTGCAAATAATTTATACTGCACAAATTTTCGTCCTCTGTATGGAGTGGAAAGGCGGACCCATAAGCTCCAACATACACGTAAGGACTTGTTAGTCCTGGAATCAGCTTGTTAGCTTTTTAGATTCGACTAAAATAGTCATTTAGATAGTTCAAATTCCAGTCCTTAAAGCAAACAAGAAATTAAAGAAACACAAATGAAAGTTGAACTTTTATTAGGAAAAATAACAGGAAAAGTGGCGATACAGATCGGCAACTTTGGCCCGTCCCGTACATTTTAAATTTAACGAGTGTCGCAAATGTTTAACTCTTACAGGCTTTAAACGTGGGTCTGGGTCAGAATGGACGTTATTTTCGTCATCAGCACCCTCAAAAACATAAGAAACAACGTTAAACTCAAAAAAAAAAAATTTGGTCCCCCCGGGATTTGAACCTTGGTCCAAACTTCTCCGATTTGCTCGAAACCAGCACCGTTGGCTTTGTCTCGTCGCCCCGATTCCAAAAATACCCCTACATGCCCTTCTAGCTGTACCCGTTGCCGAAATCCTCCTGCACCCCATGTAGACCATGATGCACCTGCAGCAGCGCCCCCGGGGCTCGGATCGGATTTGCTGCCACCGAGCGGTTCTTAGGGTCACCCAAGGAGGCTGCATACCAAATTTGGTGAAGATCGGACAACGGGAAGTCCACGGACGGACGAACGAACGAACGAACGAACGAACGGACGGACGCACAGCAAGCATCAGACTTTATGCCCGTCCTCCGTATTTATTTTATAAATAATACGGGACGGGCCAAAAATGAGTTATTTATGTGTCTTACCTGGAGAGAATCTGGAAAAAGGTTAAAGTCCAAGTCAACTACGTAAGAGGCAGTCCTAGAGGGCATGCTGTTATAAAATTCTTCAAAAGTAAGTTTTTCCTTTTTTTTTCATATCTGTAAAAAGAACGTCTCATTAAAAACAAAGCATTTAATACAAAAAGGGTCCTGAGGGAAAACTCATGAACTAAAAACAGCAGCAGCAGTCTCAAAAGTTGTAAGAGTGTGAGAGGGCGCATTGGCGCATAACCTTAAAAACAGGTGGCATTTTATTTAAAAGGGATTGTAAGGTCAATTTTGAAACCGAATTACGGTCCTTTTTCTGCAAGTTTCGTCTAAGCGGTCCTTAACAAATCGTGTTCTTTGTACATTAAAGCAAAAAAAACTTTCGGTGCTATCAGTCGTTAAAGGTTTGACCCGGCCTGCGGCGATACCCCTTGCTTCGAGGTCGTCGAGAGGTGCTGCCCCCTACCGGGCACTGGCTGCCCTCTCCCGACTCTAGCCAAGGCATATTTCAGGCTTTCTTTTCGGGATAGAACAGGCGGCTTTAACGAGAAGGCGAGGTTCGGAAAGGGAAAATAATTAGAAATAAATGTTTATTTTATGGTGAAGCCTACAAATGCCTACTTATGGATAGTGAGAGTACTTATTTTAGTTGCATGCTAATATAGGTACGCACCTACAGATGCCTGCATAAGAAGCATGCGTCTGCAAACGTGTACCTAAATCAAGGATAAGGAATGCACTTTTAGGTCTTTGCCCACTCTTTTAGGTGCATAAGCATGCATTCGTAGATGTGTCTTTGCTAAACATGCAAATGCAAATTTTAAGCAAGGGAACGTGAGCCGCATTTCAATGACGTTTAGTCACTTTTAGATGAAGTCGACTTTTAATATTTGGTACATTATGAAAAAATCCGCCCGACGCAGGCTTCACTCCCATTGCCTCTTAGAGCAGCTAAAAAATTTTTTTGGAGGAAAACCCGACTTGTACCGGATAAAGGAAGGTCCAAACAAGGTTTTTTCATGGAAAACCAACTTTTGAATTTTTGGCCGAAAACCGCCATTTTTTCAGTATAGTCCCCTCTTAATGTTGTTGTGACGTTGGTTGGCAAGATTTTTTTTTTAACAAAAATAAGCCACAGTTTGCGAACATATTCCAAATTCCTTTGTGTTTCTACGCAAAGAATCGAAGACAGAGTTCTGGTTCTAAGTTTGGTAGCCCTGAGTACACCACCGTTTTTCCTGTTCACGCGGGATTTGAAGTGTGGTTGAAGTACTGGTTTTCTCGCGGGTGTGGTCCGAAGTATTCAAAATCTAGTTGTTTCCTTGGGAATCAAGTTTTCGAAAAATGGAACTTATTGTTACTTTCGAAAACAGAGTTTTACTTTTGACTGTGGGCGCCGGTTCTATCGCAGAATTGGAAAGTGCTTTCAGTGATGTGATTAAGAATGATGAGAGCCTTATTCAAAAGAGGAAGAGGTTCATGCCAATATTTAAAACGGTTCACCCAAGGCTGAAGCGACTGGTGGAAATCTGCTATCTGAATACCAAGAAATATCAGTAGAGTGGACTCCACTTCACATAGATGTAAGTAATGCAATAACAATGACTGCTGTATCAAGCTTGAGATTCTTACCAACTCAAGGCCTTGGCTGGTAAATGATTCAATATTTAAATGTTTCAAAACCAATGCACTTCAAACTTCTAAGAGAATCATGATTGGTCAATACCTTAACTTGATGCTGTCATTGTGTAGGAATTTAAACATATGATCCTTGAACATATATTACCCTCTCCCAGCCAAGTTCTCAGTGCTTGACTCACCCTGGTGGTGGTGCAGACAAACACCAATGCTTCTGCTACAAGCCTCAATTGATTTACTGCTTTGATTCCCTTCAAATACCAAATTTGTTTCAGGGCATTGAGTCTTCAAAATCTTGGCCTCAAGAACCATCAAAATCTCCTCCGGAACCATGTCTTGCTCAGAATGCGAATGTTGAAAAACCGTGTGGAAGCCAGCAGGAAAACTACCTGAACACAGATGTAAGTGCCAAAGATCTTTAATACAAATTGTTAACTGTCACAAATCTAACATCAACAAAAATTATATAACAATGGCGATTACAGGTCTCGACTTCAACATCAAAGCATATTATTCCTACTAGCAGTAAGGTGGTACCCGATCCATTTGAAGATCGGTCACCTGGAAGTTAGTATTTAATTCTTATTTTTCTTTGTAAACTAGATGCTACATTGATTCCTTAATATTAAAATATAAAAATTAAAAAACTGTCCTTTTGCTTTCAGGGAAGTTAGAGTGGAAACTTGGATGGGGTTGTGCACAGCAGTGGCCATGAGCCAAGATGGTCATTGCCTGTTTTCTGCCATAGTACACCAGCTAGACAAAACCATGGCAGTGCAATCAGAGGATTTTGTGCAAGCTGCTCTGAATCTCAGAAAACAGGCAGTGGATTTCATGAGGGCAAATCTGCCTTCTTACACAGAGAGTATTGCCGCAACCTTAGGCGATATACAGGACGATCAGAAATACGGTCAAAAAACAGTCAGGCAAGGTGCAAGCCTATCTCAGAAATCTGGAGATAGGTCATGAGTGGGGGCAGAGGAGTGTATTGTAGCACTCACAAAGATCCTAAATATCAATATCCTGCTCCACCAAGAACTGCAGGGACCAGACCTATTCAGCAATGCAGGCTCCATTAGGTTTGATGCACCTGATGCCAAAGAAACAATCGCTGCCCTTGCGAAAAGGAGAATATTTTCTCTAGATATGGTTCATATATTTTCCATACATGGCTAATATATTTTCAATATAATTATGTATTGTTCAATACATTGCAAGTATATGGCCCAATATATTTATTATATATTGCAATATACTTTTGTTATATCTTGGTTCTCCGCAATAAATTGGCAATATATTTCTCAAGATACAAATATCTTGAAGCCATATGTGGTCTGTATACCGTGAAACGGGGTAATTTCGGGCACTTTTAAGAGGTATTTTTAAAATTGTGAAGGTCGTGGTGTTGCCATGGACCTGAGGGTGAAAATTTATCATCTACCCACATTTAGCTTCAATTTGACGCCAATTCCACACATGTACGCCTCACCGTTTTTACAGTGGAGGGCCCAAAGCAGTGCCCGAAATTACCCTGTGTTTTGGGGTAATTTCGGGCACCCCAGGAAAAAACGACTTGTTCTGATTTTGGTCTCAAAATCAATAATTGTCTCTTTCTTTTGAGCTTATGTGATAAAATGTGAAATTCTTAAGGATGTAGATGTGGAGGGGTGGTCATTTATACATAATTTGAAGTCATGATTGGAACAAATAGTTTGATGTTTGGGAGAGTGGGGTGGAGCTATTAAGGACGCTTCTTGTTGAACGTCTAACCGTGAACCTTTATCTTTTTTTGTTTTTGATAATGGTACAACTCGAGCCACACTATATCACGCGAAGATGAGCCGTGGATCTTCCTCTTGAATCTGACGTACATGGGAGGCTAGTCTTATGCACAACTGGGAAAAAACAGTGGCTTCCTGGAAAACTCTGCGTTCCGTAGTAACCTGGCAAGCCATGCGGCCGTTTTTGAAGTCAAAGTCCCGGTAAACATGATAAAATTTTAGTCACGAACCAGTAATTGACACAAAGATAGGATGTGTACATACTACACATAAGAAGTACAGATGCAGCCTTGGCCCATTTTTATAATAGTCAAAGTTCCACAAAGCGACTGCTGCGGCAGTTGAGTATTATCTGTGTTAATGGATTATCTCCATCTTTCAGAAGAGCTCTGAAGAGCTGGAAGAAGCTTACACCACTCCAGCCCTGCGAAATTTAAAGTGTTCAGAACAACCCTGCTTGCCCTTGCATGCCATTTCAGTGCCCGAAATTACCCCCAAAAATTAACCATTTTTTAGTTTTGAGCCCCTATTTACCATACTTTTTGCCGCAGGTGATTGAAAATTTGACACAGCATGCTCAAAACATGTCCAAATCGAAAAAAAAAACCTTATGCACCGTTTGTGAACAGGTTTGGCTTGCCCGGGCTTGCCAGTCGAAGTTTTCACGCATACACTGAATTTAGGTAAAAAGTGTAAAATACGAAAATCACTGTATCTCGAAAAGATTGGATCTGTTTTGGTCTCCAGAGGAATGATCCGATGGTTTTAAGTGTGGCGAATGCGATGCGCGCAACGGGACAAGCCTCCGAGGTCGCCGCTAGACGGCAGCATCATCGCAATGCTTTCGGGCAGAGATGCCCGAAATTACCCCGGGTGCCCGAAATTACCCTGTTTCACGGTAATCGAATACATCTTGGCACCTTACGCCAGATAATATTATCTTGTGAAATATATTGAAGTCATATATAGAGCAAGTAAAATGTTCTTTCCCATGCGTTTAAGTCTTCACCAAATTTTGAGAAATCCTATGTACCAAGTGAAGAGAAACAGTTAGGAAATTTTGAACATCATTTTTGGGGGCAACGCGAAAAGTTATCTAGCACAGCTCCAATGTGAACCTTAAATGAGTACTCTAGTCCATTCTTCAAAGACTTCCGAGTCTTTGACAAGCTCCATAGTTTTTTAATAGACTACAAAAGACTACATTGCCTATATATTGTTCAATGTTTGAGATTTATATATTTTCCATACATTATTTATATCGGAAAAGTATCTTCCTTAATTATCTTTACCATATATAAATCCCATATATTGTCAGTAATACACTGCCGTTCAAAATTAGCGGCCCCTTTTTTGCCCACGGCGCTGTTTCTATGTTTTTCGAGCTAGGATGCTGAAATTTGGCAGGTAGGTGCCCCCGTTGCTCTTTTTGAGCCCTACCAAGTGTGCAGTCCGTGCGTCCCCCTCGACGGCCTGTGCCACCCCTTCATTGCTTAAGGGTGTAAAAACTGAGAGAAACGTGGCGAAATTTTTGACTTTTAATGATCGGAAACGTGAAATGTGTCGTGTACCGCCTCAAATGAGTCTCCCCTTCACAACCGTGCAAGCGGAATCGCAATCGGGCAAACCCACCCCTTTCCACAGTCACCCCCACCCCCTCGAGGGGGTTGTTTTCAAAAATGTTTAAAACCGGCAGCAAACGATTCAGTGGCCTCTCTTGTACACGGTGCAAGTTTTTTTTTTCGTTTCCGACCACCCCGGGCCGTACCAACCCCTCGGAGGACCCACCCCATTTTGAATTTGTGTCGTTTGAGTCCCAAAGAGGTTGAATTTTGGCGCTAATTTTCATTGGGACTCACCTTGGGTGAGCAGGAACCCATCCCCGTCAAAAAATCAGGTGCCGCAAATTTTCATCCACCGTTATAGGGGTGGCCACCCCCTATCGCCATCTGCTCGCCCGGGAAGGGAAGGGAAGGAAAGGCGCTCAAGGGTGGTCTCGGTCGAAAAGACACGGCTGAACCATTCCTGAAATTTTGGAGTCGATCCGGTGCATCGTTCACCCCCCCAGGACGTCAAAACTGTCGAAAACAGCAAAAACAGCCCCTAAGTTCATCCCTCGTCAACGCCGAACTCAGGTGGGGTAGCGGCCAAACTCCAAGTGTCCCATCTCGGCACATCCCTTCCGTGCAAGCCCCTTAACTTTCAGACCGCTGCGGCAACGACCGCGCCCATGCGAACGACGCAAAGGCAGTGATGCATTCACTGCGGCGCCTCGCGCCGGCGAATCGGGCAACCCGTCAAGCAGGCCGCGCAGGTGCGCCAACGCACTGGAGTCGTGCGCACGCACCAGGTCGGTGTTTTTTCAACAGGGGCAGTCCAGCTGCACCGCAAAAATGCATGCGAAGCGCAGGCGTCATCTGCACGGTGCTGCTGGACTGCCTGCGTTGAAAAAACACCGACTTGGCGCGCGAGCACGACTCCAGTGCGTTGGCACACCTGCGCGGCCTGTGTGATGGGTTGCCTGACTCGCCGGCGCGTGGCGCTGTCAAGGCGAGAGGCCTGAATGCATCACTGCCTTTGCGTCGTTCGCATGGGCGCGGTCGTTGCCGCAGCGGTCTGAAAGTTAAGGGGCTTGCACGGAAGGGATGTGCCGAGATGGGACACTTGGAGTTTGGCCGCTACCCCACTTGAGTTCGGCGTTGACGAGGGATGAACTTAGGGGCTGTTTTTGCTGTTTTCGACAGTTTTGACGTCCTGGGGGGGTGAACGATGCACCGGATCGACTCCAAAATTTCAGGAATGGTTCAGCCGTGTCTTTTCGACCGAGACCACCCTTGAGCGCCTTTCCTTCCCTTCCCGGGCGAGCAGATGGCGATAGGGGGTGGCCACCCCTATAACGGTGGATGAAAATTTGCGGCACCTGATTTTTTGACGGGGATGGGTTCCTGCTCACCCAAGGTGAGTCCCAATGAAAATTAGCGCCAAAATTCAACCTCTTTGGGACTCAAACGACACAAATTCAAAAAGGGGTGGGTCCTCCGAGGGGTTGGTACGGCCCGGGGTGGTCGGAATGGAAAAAAAAAAACTTGCACCGTGTACAGGAGAGGCCACTGAATCGTTTGCTGCCGGTTTTAAACATTTTTGAAAACAACCCCCTCGAGGGGGTGGGGGTGACTGTGGAAAGGGGTGGGTTTGTCCGATTGCGATTCCGCTTGCACGGTTGTGAAGGGGAGACTCATTTGAGTCGGTACACCACACATTTCACGTTTCCGATCATTAAAAGTCAAAAATTTCGCCACGTTTCTCTCAGTTTTTGCACCCCTAAGCAATGAAGGGGTTGCACAGGCCGTTGAGGGGGACGCACGGACTGGACACTTGGTAGGGCTCAAGAAGGGCAACGGGTGCACCTACCTGCCAAATTTCAGCATCCTAGCTCGAAAAACATAGAAACAGCGCCGTGGGCAAGAAAGGGGCCGCTAATTTTGAACGGCAGTGTAAATAATTCTTCTTGTGTGATTCACATATTTAGCTTCTGACCAAGCATTGCCTGAAGTCAGTAACATTCCTAATGTTTAATTATGGCTGTAGCATTCTTTCTTGTACTTTCTGAAGCAATTCTGAGCGAGACTGACATGTTTTCAAGCAGGAATTACCCTGTTGTTTTCTAAAATAGTTGCATCCAGTCATCTCAACCCTATTGTCTGTGTGGCCCACATTCAAGACAAAAATTTTGTGATTTCATTGTGGAAATCTGTTTGGGGACCTTGGCAGAGGCCTAGCACTGCCCTTTCACACAAAAACCCCAGTAAGAAAGTTTAATTTCTAAGGTTTTTCAACGTTATTAATTTTTGACCTCCACATAATTTATTTTTTTCCAACTTTGAGTAATTGCTGCCTTCACTGTGGGAAAGAACTACGGAAAGTACTGTTAATTTTTTCACAGCTCTCCTCCGTCCTTCACACCACAGTGGTCTCTGTCTTTTGACAATAGAAATCCTCCGTTGTTTTTCTGATGGTGCTACCATAGCTCATCAGACTCATTGGTTATTACATTTTCACTCGATTTTTTGGGACAGTTAATTTGTTAAGGTAACAGAAAACAATTGTTTTTTAAGTTCTTTTGGGAAAGCATTATCAGTGCTAGGTTACGCATTGTAAGTTACAATTGTTCTGGCTGTCATCGTGCTTCTGGTTCCATGATGCCATTCCCTCCACTGCTACAAGCATTTCACTTTTAAATATTGCTAATTTTATTAGTAATTGGGAACATCGAACTTAATCCTGGACCCAACATGAACCTCAAGAAGTGTACGTTCTGCAATGTTGAAGCTTTGTCAGTTGACCAGCATTTGAAGCATCAACGAGTTCATGAAGGAAACTTCAACTACAAATTTGTGTGTCCATTTGAATGTTGTCTTCTTGTCTTTGATAGCTTCCGTAATTTGAATTCACATGTTTCTCATCATGGTACACGCCGAAATGCTGTTGTGGATCCTGCCACTCCTACATTTCCCGAACTGCAATGTTCATTTTTAATTATCGTTTTGCTTCTATGAAACTATTGATCACTCATTTGATGGAACATTCAAAGAACGGAGCAGAAGTTTTATGTCCATTAAGTGATGAATGTGACATTACCAGATCCTTCACCACTCTGGGCCAGTTCCGTCCTCACATCAGTCATCACCATCCAGGCTGGAAGGAGGATAATGTACCCATGCTATTCATCCCACATCAACTTGGAAATGAAGAGCAAGCAGATAATATCATGGAGGTTGATAAACCCGAAGACAGTGTCCATCCAAGTGACTGCATTGAACAGAACGATAATGAGCTCTATTGGGACATTGATGAAGAGAGCGACAATGATTCTGAATTAGCATTTCAAGTAAATGATGATGAGTATGCAAATGATCTAATCGTTCGCCATCTGGCAGAGTTCTATGCTATGCTTGAAGGTAAACTTTTCATTCCAACTTCATCAGTCCAAAAAATATCTAAATATCTGGCATTCCTTTCTGAGGTTCTTCAGGTGAAATAAAAGGCAAAATTAGTGAAGCATCTCAAAGATTTAAACATTGATGATAATGACATTTTATTGATCTTAAATGATATTATTAAAAATGATGTGCTTTACAACTCGCACCACAGGACTGGACTGGAGGATCTCCTCTCAACTGATTATCTAAGGAAGAAGTGTTTACATGACCCTTGGAAACTTTAGACCCTTTCGAAGATGTCGATTGAAAGCTAAAAGATTAGTCAGTATGATTGACAACAAGATTTTTAGTAGAATTCAAAATGGCATTGTGAAGGCTTTTCGCCTTCTCATGAAAGACTTGAAAGATTTGGAGCAAAACGGAATTATGTACAAGGATGAGCTTGTACCTGTTCGACTTCAGTTTCTTCTTGGCGACAACTTAAGTATTGTTTATTGTGCCAAATGTCCTGATCTGTATTGCTACTATTCCTGCTTCTTTATACTTCTGCCTTTGTATTTCAGGGCAACATGAAGTGGGTGGCTTCATGGGCGGTTTCTCAGCTGAGTACTTCTGCAGATATTGTATGATGACCATGACCAAATATCGTGAGGATCAACAACATCGAAGGCCTACTTTCAGAACTGCTAAATGGAGAACCAAAGCCAAATATCAGAAGGCAATGAGGAAACTGGCGAATAGTAATGCATATTCCTATAAAGGCATTAAGTATGACTCCGCTTTCAATAAGTTGGACCATTATCACGTGTCTGATCCTGGCATGCCCTGCTGTCTTGGTCACGATTTGTTTCTTGATGGTGTTGTTGATTGCGATATGGCCTCAATGATCGCTTACTTTGTTGATAAAAGGCTTCTTCTCCTATGATAATATAAACAGGTGTATTGATGCCTTCAAGTGCAATGGTTGTGACGTAGGTAATAAACCTGCTAAATTAATTGAAGGAAAGAAGAAAGTTGGAGGTCATGCCATCCAGAATTGGCAGTGTTCCCAGATCCAAATCTTCGTTTTTCCCACACAGGTTACCAATTTTTCCCATTTTTTCCCATATAGCTAATTATTAGTAAAATCTCATATGATGCCTATATTTTTCCGTAAAATCGATACAACAATAATTAATGAGCAACTTTATAACATTTTTGAGGGTAGATATTTGCTCACAGTCAATATATTTAAAAAAATAGACTGTCATTTTTGAATTTCGCGCTGAGGTTAGGTAGACCAGCATGGATCGAGAGAGTTGGCTTGGGGGGAGAAGGCGGTGTGGTGCTAGTGTGGTGGGACTTTTTAATTGGTAATACACCATAATATAGGAAATTGAGGTTTTTCCTTTAAAAAGTTGGCCAATAATCGGCAAAATTCCAAAATTTCCCATAATAAGCCCTTTTTTAAAAAAAAATTCCCTTTTTCCCACAGAGGTTAAAATTTCCCATGGCGTGGGAAATTTCCCACGATCTGGCAACACTGAGAATTGGACACTGTTGCGCTTGCTGCCTTTCTTAGTAGGTGACAAAATCAAAGTTTCAGATCCTGTGTGGAAGCTGTATCTTCTCCTGAAACGCATTTGTGAGCTTGCGTGTGCACCAGCATTGAGGCTGAATCAAATTGATAGGTTGGATGAGCTTATTAGGAAGTACTTGAAGAGAAGATTTCGTTTACCCAACAGTTACAAACCGAAACTTCACTTTTTCTCTCATCTGAGCCAAATGTGGAAACTGTTTCGTCCGCCTATTCATCTTTGGACATTGGGCTTTGAACAATTTCACAGATTCTTCAAAAGAGTTGCCAGAAGTTGTAATTGCTACATTAATGTACCATTTACACTTGTTACAAAGCATCAGTTACATCAAGCTTACTTGAGCACAGGGACAATGTTTTCATCTGAGCCCACTCTTGATAAACCTGTTCTTTTATCAATAGAAGATTATTCAGAACAGTATCGACAGTTATTTGAAACTGCAGGACTTCAGCAAGGGTGCTATACTTTAAAGATGACTTTGAATGACTTGGAGTACACATTGAAAAATTGGCTGCTGTTAGGAAATGTTCCTGGAGAAAATTCTATTTTTGTTGGAAAAATTATGCTAATGGTTTGTGATCAGAACCAACGCTGTCATGTCATTCTTAAAAAAATGAAGGCACAATTGAGGCCAGAGTATGGTATTTATACTATTTTTGATAAACAATCCGAACTGACCATCATGAATTTTGACGATTTGGAAAACCCATGCCCTACTGGTGTTTATAAGTTTAATGGAAAAAATTCTTTTGCTCTCAAACACTTATTTGTTGAGTGAGTGGACTTGTAACCATATTTGGGAACCATCTTTTTAGGGCATTTGGTTGGTTTCATTTTGTTCAATTGCCTTTCTTTCAGATGTGTAGTGTGTGGTTAACTACAATTACTCCCTATTTGTGTTTTCAGATTCCACACAAATTTTGTTAGTTACCCTGTAACTGTTCAAGTCCGTTCAAAAGATAATCCCAGAACAAAATAGGATTTTTTTTTGCATTTTAAGGCAAACATCTTTCTTCTGCATTTTGTTGGTAGGTTGATAGTGTTGCGTGCTTCAATCATAAGAATTTCGAATAGTGGGACTCATTTTTTTGGTCTGTTTGTTTCCAGACTCAGAGACCACGGAAGTCAAAAATGTACACGAAAAACAGTTTGCAGATTTCGGGCAATCAACTAAATGACAACTTGAAATTTAAATAGTACTCACCAAATGCAAAACTGGAGTTGTTGTGGTGTAAAGGGGGAAGGGAATTGGAAATTGTTTCACAACGTTTCGAAATTATAACCCAAGAAAAGTGTTTGTGTGTTCACTAACTACTCACTGACCCACTACAATGAAAATCTAAAAGGCAGTGAATGTTACCAACTGCCACAGAATGACAACTTAACGAAGCAAAATGATGAATTTAATAAAATGAATATAAAAATATGGAAAAAGTATCAAAAATGAGAAGAACAAAGAACGGAAGGTCCAAAATTGGAGGTGAAGTCGCCGTGCATGCGGGTGGCGCGAATCGGACAATGGCTGCATGAAGTAACTGCGCCAAGTTCACGGCGTGGGCATGTGGGGTTAACTCCCCAGAACCGGCACTGCAGCAGTTCAGATGGAATGTTGAATGCCAATTCTACCACATAATGGACGCTGGAAGCGCCGCCGGTCACCATCTCCCACTGGTTGATGCCGGGAAGGGCACCAGGCTTGTTTATGGCCCAGTGGCAGCATGCAACATGAGCCTAAACCAAACAAGACTGGGGGCTCACGGACGCAAAATGGGGCCCAGGTCCTTCCCTCTGAGCTTATTAATTACGCACGTTAAAAGTGGCCCGAGGCCCTGGAAGCTTGACTTGACCAAAGTCCCCCACGAAACATTGGTTCCGAGTAAAAGTACGGGAATAAGCCATGAACACAGCCATGGAACAGGATTCGTATGACAAAACTAAAGGAGGAAAGCAGTCAATATGGGAGGCCAAAGACGAGCAAGACAACAACAAGTAAAGACAACAAAGGCAAGACAAAAGAAGGCGAAACTAAGAGGAAACAGACGAGTGTGACTAACCTACACCCAATTAATATGATCAACATGAACAGGTTAAAATGTATAAAAGGACAATCAGGATAGGAACATGGTTTATTACCGGGAAATGGAGACCAAAAAGAGAGATCACAAATAACTAAACAAAATCATGGAAAGGATAATGAAATATTAAAAAGTCATGGAGATGATGGTGGGCTGTCGGGCAGCTGAACCGGTACAAGTGCAGGCACGGGTACAGGAACGGGAGGAGGCGGTACGAAAGCAAAACCCACACGGACAGGACAACAAACTGGAGCACAGGGGATAACACGCAGCACATATCGGTTTGGGCATGTCGGGCAGATGTCCGAAAAGGCACAACGCCAATCATCGTGTGCAATGGATGCGCTAGATGATGCTGGCGTGTGTGTGGTCCAGGAAGCGCTACCACCGGCACCCACAATAATTCCCCAATTCACCCCCTGGGGGTTCCAAGGGCGATTCGTTGCCCAAATAGCACAATTGAAATGAGCCTGAAAGGAAATCGGATAATAAAAGCATACTTACAGTACGGACTTTAGAAAAGGAAGCGAGAGACACTCAGAGAGAGGATACCCACATTAAAGGTCTGCACAAAGCCATGGGGGCGAACCCTGGCGCAAGACCCCACGATACAAGACGGAGTGCTCATCGTCGAAGGAATATATACAGGATCAATAAGTCCGAAAAAAAGTCGCAAAGGAAAGCAGAGCGAGCACGTGAGGGGCTCAATCAACCAAGACCAAAACAAAAGATGGCGATGAAACATAAAAATAACAAGAAGAGTAGTTTCAGTTTGACCAACGTATGAATTTTACAGGAAGTGTTCAAATACAGCGCGCGTTTATTTCGGAAAGCAGAATCAAAGTCAAGGGTTATGTCAAAGGAGAGGTTCAAAGGTGACAAATACAAAACAATAAGGGTTTTAAAGTCCACAACAAGACAGCAAGAGAGAAAAGGCACGGTTAATGGAAGAACGTGGAACGGTACAAGTTGGTACTAATGGAGCCTGCAGCCACCACCACCAGTCGGCGCAACAAGCGGCCAAGACACTCGGAGGAAGCATCAGGTGTCAATCGACTCACAAGATAACATACGAGACAGAACCCAGAAAAATGTTGAAAAATTATTACAATTGGTCTGTCAAGTTACTGATGTAGCCAACAGGCGTGGACATGGGGCCCGCCGTAGCAGGTCTAGGAGCTTACGTCCCAGAGAAGGGGCAGCAGGCCGTTTAGGCGCTACCCCGACCCCCGAAATCGTCTTGCAACATCTGAGCAGAGGCTTGTTGCCGACGGAAGAGGCTCAGACTGGGAGAGTTAATGGTCGCGTACCAACTATGTCCTAAGACATTCAGGCAGACAGAACACTCCCTAGAGGAGGAGCACTCCCGATCAACAGACAAACATGATTACTTTTTAAGAGACGCTCAATATTTGATATGAAGTTAAGAGTTGAGTGGGAGTCGAACCACCGCCATCGAGGCTGACATCAGTCGCCTTGACCACCAGACCATTGTAACAGGGTGGTCTGACGCGTCGAGCTTCCATAAGAGTCGCGTTACCCCCACCATGTTGCTGCATCAGACGACAAGAAACACGCAAGTATGGCCAACAAAAAGGGTTACAAGTGGTTTCAGGGCTTGATAATAGCCCAGTGGAAACTTTTCCTCGTTAGACTGCACACTAAATTGCTATGTAGTTTTTTGTGCATAGCTTTGAACGAAATTGAGCATACGTTTGGAAATGCACTAATTCGTGCGTAGCTAAGCATGAGAATGTGCATTGATATGCAGCACCACGTGCGTTGTTGCGCACAAATCTGTGCATTCCACGCGTATGCTCAATATCGTGCAAAGCTATGCACGAAAAAACTACATAGTAATTTAGTGTGTGGGACTCAACATGGGATCCAACATTTAGGCAGAAGAAGCCCCAGTGGAGACAATCAGCCCAACATTGCAAGTGGTGGTTACAGCGAGACGAAGCAATGAGATACATCATTGGCTAGTTTCACTCCACACACACAAATGTCCTTCGGTAGTATAGCGACCAATATCTCGCTCAAAGCGTACTGGTCCATCGGAGCATTGTGTCCTGACTGTCTGACGTTATCAAATGTCTCTCATTCCGAGGAATCCACCATTGAGTGATGTTTTGAGACATGAGGTTTGAACCACCCACCTACGGGTCAATAACCAAGTCCCGAAACCACTAGACTATTGTAACAGGGTAGCCTGGGGCAGCAAAACGACTTGAAGAGTCGCAGACGTGCTGCCAGGCCCAAGCAACCGAACAATGGCCATTCAGGCAACCCGATCAAGTCGAGTGCGAATGCGGACAGCCAGTACGTGATGGCAAAGAAAAATACGCAAACGAAAATGTCACGCACAACGCCAGCGGTCAGTTCGCGATCAGACTTTAATACGAGCAAACATGTTTCGAGCCTGGTGCGGTCGTCGATCAAGGAGTACCAACACGAAACAAGCGACGAGTCCAAAATCACCGATGGTAGTCTACATCGAAGGCAACATCGGAATTGGATAATCTACCCTGCTGACAACGCTTCAGGAACGTGGCTATCCAGTTGTTCAAGAACCAGTTTCGCTATGGACCAATTTTCATGGAATTAATTTCTTGGACTTGTACTCGAAAGACATGGAAAAGTGGGCGTATACGTTCCAGTCGATGGTTTTGTTTACATCGTGGCAAACTCAATTGAAATTCATGCAAGGCAGTGCTCCTGTAGTTGTAGCAGAACGCTCATTACACAGTGTGGTTAAAATGTTTGTTCAAATGCAAATAGAAGCAAAGATGATCAACAAAGAGCAGTACGTATTACTCCAAGAAATGTGTAAGTCCATGACAGCTCAGTTTCAACGCAAGGAACATCATATCTATCTTCGAGGGACTCCAGAAATAGCTTTTCAACGTCTTCAAACAAGGGCCCAGACTAAAAAAAAACATGGGCTGGGCCATGGCGACGGCTGACCATGGTGATCCACGAATCGCCATGGTCAGATGATCTTGACCATGGCGAAATGGCGCATGGCGATCCCCACCATAGGGCAGCGCACCATGGGGGTGGCTCTGCTATGGTGCGCTGCTCCATGGTGCGCTGCCCCATGGTGCGCTGCCCCATGGTGCGCTGCCCCATAGTGCGCTGCCCCATGGTGTGCTGCCCCATAGTTAACCGCTCAATGGTGGAGTGCCTCATGGTGATTTTAAATAGCTGGTCACAGTGACCAACAAATTAAGTGCTCTGACTGACCAAAGCCGTACCCCAGTGAAAATTCGACTCTACGCACGATTGTGAAGTCATGGTCTCTCTATCTCCAGTAATTTAAATGTTACAGACTATTTCTGAATAAACCTCGGAGACTTGAACGCACGGGCAAGAGAACATTCACTGTGGTGCGAGCGCCACCATGGCGACAAACACCATGGTGCAGCTTCCACCATGGGCACGCCAGACACCATGGTGACGAGCACTATGGAACGATCTCCACCATGGTGGAGCCCGCCGAACCATGGTGGCACTCCCCATGGTGCGCCTTCACCATAGGGCAGCCCATTTAACCATAGTGATGACGACCTTCGCCATTGTGGACTGCCCTGTGGTGATGGAAATTCACGATGGCGACCATGGTTTTTTTAGTCTGGGGGCTCGCAAAGAGGAAAATACATTGTCCAAAGGTTACATCCAAAGTTTGCACACAGTTTTGGAGAACTGGATGGACAACGAACCAGCTCTACATGCAGTCGTGGATGCGTCCAGTACTCCAGAGACCGTCCAGCAGCAAGTCATCCGAGCCATTCAACAGTTAGAGTAACTGTTAGCGCGTCCAGCGGCGGGCTGGGCCCCACAGCTGACTCGTGGTGTCAGATGTCACGGCGCGCGGGACGGCTAGTGGGTTCCGCGACGAGCCGCTGGAGCGCAGCACCTTCTGGGGCTTACCATGAGACTAGTATGAGAAAGCATGGTGGCGGAAGGGCCCGGAGCCGGAAGGGAAGTGCAGGGGAGGGGGGATGGAGAGAAGGGGCTGAGACGAGCGGGGGTGTGGGTGGGTGATTGGAAAGGGTGATCGAATGAAATCGTGCCGTGTGTTGTGCTACACCTTGGAAGATACCTGGACTCTTCTACTATGCTGACGGGTGAGTTAGAGCGATTCGGGAAGGTGCTGCCGGGGCTATAGGTAGAGTTAGTTATCCGATGAAAACAGATTTAGCAAGGGCATAGGTCCAGGTAGGCCAGGTAGGATTAGGTTAAGGGCGCCTTGTGGAAGCATGTGTTCTGAAATGTATGTGTTCCAATAAATACCAGTTACGGCCAAAAGGGGAGCACCGTTTGTCGTTATTTGTTGAGGAGTGAGATACCCGATGGTTGGAGAACATCAGTGAGATTATGGAGGAGGAGGGGACGGTCCAACATGGTGCATCGGCCAAATGTGTAGCCGCCGGTAGGGTTAATGGCGTATTCTCCAACACAGAAAAATAGTGCTCTGATTAAAGCCCAACAGAAATTGAGCCAAGAAATATTTAAAATAGAGAGAGGAGACTGTGTATAGGTAGCTTTGAGAAATTGCGACAAATGGAACTTAGAGAAGGGATCATTCTTAATAAATAGGCTGTTAGAAAAAATAAATTATATTCCGGAAAGGCTCAGTACGAGGTCTAATAGAGACGCTATAATTTTTGACATCGGGGGAGACCAGGCGGATGCGTTCATCCAGATCTTGCTGCGGGAGGAAGATGTTAAAAATGAGGTCCCACCTGAAACGGCACCAATACCTTTAGCACCTCTGAAAAAATTTGTTCAGAGCTTAAGAAAACTGAAATATGAAGAACATACCATTGCATTAATAATCTTAGAATCATTTGCGGGCCAATTCCCGAGCGAAATCTTGGAAAAGATCAGAGAGCAGAGAGGGCAGAAAAGTAAGGCTGAGGGGAGTGAAGAAGGAGAGTACCCTGATTGCTCTATTATCTATGAAGAAATTACGGTGAAGACACCACAGGAAAAAAAAGAAGAAAAAGAGGTAGAACAAGAAGAAGAAAATCAAGAATCCATAGAAGAAAGTGAAGAGGGAATTTTACTAGAGAAGTGGAGAAGTCAGAATTTAGAATTTGAACGGGCAGGATTTACACTACCACTCAAACAATCTGAAGAGAGAATATCGCTGCAGGTGGAGTTAGACCAAGCATTTTCTGCAGAGCAGCAAGAGGTACAGGAAAAACCAGATCTAGCTGAAATTGAGGAAGGACTAGAAAAAATCATCCAGAGGATTCAAACAGTGAACACACCAACCTCACCCCTTGTGGGGAAAGTGGTACACACACCCTTAAAAGTTTCATTAATTAGCAAGATGACAGGGGGGAGTTCGGGCTCAGGGGGTGCCACAACCATCCTGTTAGGAGAAAGGAAATTACCAACGTTTAGGGGAGATCCAGATGAGAGTTTCAAAGAGTTTTATGAAAGATTTGAGGGTTATAAAGGACACTTCAAATTAGAGGAGGACGACTTGATACCGCACCTCAAGTCTGCTTTAAAAGGAAATGCAAAGAAGTGGCTAGACGGAATCTTGCAAGGAAACAAGAAGGCCTCCTACAAATATGTGCTCAAAACCCTTAAAGCACATTACAACAGCTATACCACAATATTGGAAGCCAAAAAGAAACTGTACAAAGCAGAGAAAAAGAAAAAAGAATCTATGGAGCGGTACCTACTGAGAATGCTAGAAATTGTCTTGTCGACTGACGCAGACGAACAGCATACCCAGGAACTCAATGATATTATTGTGGAGAAGTTAATTTTTGCAATGCCAAAGTCAATCTACAGGGAAGTGCTAAGAAAGAAGAATGATGATTTGCAGGATTTGAAACCTATGGACATTATTCCCTTAGCAATGGACCTCATTCGGGATGCCCCTGACGAAAGAAAATGCATGAGGGTAATGAAGGGGACTAGAGACGACTCAGATTCCGAGAGTTCTTCAAGCTCAGACGAGGAGATAGAACACAAGGAGAGAGACAAAAAGAAGTTGCAAAAACTGTTGAGGGAGTGGGAATCAAAGAAAGAAGACAAACAAGAACCCCAAGAGAAGAAGAAGGACTCAAGTGAGGCTACAATGGAAGAGGTGCTGAAAAGAATGGACAATTTGTCCATTAACATAGTACAATTAGAGCAAGCCACCAAAAGACGTTTTGAAGAAAAGAAAGAGGAGAGGGGGGATAAGCCGTTGGAGGACCAGCAAAAAGGCAACCAGCAGAAAGGCCAAGGTGGTGGGGGTGGTTTCAGGGGAGGCTACCGTGGAAGGGGTGGCTTCCAACAGTACGACCGCCAGCAGGGATACTACCAGCAAGGTTACGGCCGACAGCAAGCTCAACAAATGGCTCCCATGGGATACATGCCTTCTCCACCACAGCAAATGTTTGCCCCAATGCAACATATGTCATACCCACAGGACAACAATACTCAGCAGTGGGCTACAATGGGATACCCACAAACCCCATTGTCCAACATGCCAATGCAGCAGGGAATGCCACAACAAATGCCCATGCAACAGCCCCCACCATCATACCAACCAAGAGAGAGAAAGAGATGCTATAATTGTAACTCAACGTGGCATCTTAGCTACAATTGCGACAAGCCAAAAAACTAGAAGTCCCGTTGGCCGAGAGGTCGACGGGTGAAGACGACAAGGGGATGAGGGTAGGAATTACGGCGTGGGTGAGAAAGCTCAGAAACATTTTGAAAATTGGGGACGAGCATGCCATGAAAATGGAATCGATACAAGAAGTACAAGGAAGACTCCCCATAGACGAACCAACAAGAAATTTAGTCCATGCAGTATCAGCAGATTTCGAAATGGGGGCGGGGATAGCAAAATTATTCCGTGACCGCTTTGGGAGACAAGATTATTTAAGAAAACTGCGGAAAACATCAGGAGATGTGGCTCTGTTGAGAGACAAAGGGAGATTTATCTTCTACCTTGTCACAAAACCCAAATATTATCAGAAACCCAACCCCAAAGACCTTTGGTGCTCCCTCCAGGCTCTAAGAACTTATTGTGTGAAGTATGGTATTCATGAATTATCTATGCCCAAAATTTCGACTGGACTTGATCAACTGTCTTGGGAACTAACAGTAAAACCTATGTTAGCAGATGTCTTCGATGGCACAAATATAAAAATAACTGTATTTAAACTGGGCAAATACCAAAACAAAGACTGGTCTGAACAAGAACTAAAGAGGCTATTGCTCACGATGCTTCTGAGAAATTGGAACAGAGGTTACAAGAATGCTATTCAGGAAAAGTTTGGTACTTTCATAAACTACAAGAATTTTGTTTGGTCTCAAGAATTTGTCCCAACTGCAACGGAGATAAGGCTCTGGGCCGAATATTTCTTTAGAAGAATTGCTGTCAAGACAAGAGGAAAAATAGTAGAAGTAGGCTGTTTGTTAGCACCAGGTACCCCCACCCTTAATTTAGAAGAGGGAGAAGATAAGAAGAAAACCCCCAGAAGACAGCAAGAAACGCAAAAGAATCCCCAAGAAGAGAAAAAACCTCTAGAAGATAAGCAGACACTGAGAGGGGACGCGGACAGAAGAGGAGACAGGGCTAAGAATGTTGAACGAGATGGCATTGTGCAGCATATCTACTCTGTGGCAAAGGCAAATACCTCAAATCTTTTTTCGGTCAACATGATAATTAATGGAAATGAACAGAAGGTCACAGTCGATACTGCTGCTAGCAAATCTCTGATATCAGTAGAATTGGTCCAGGGCTTGGCCCTGGTACCTAGCAGGTATGGACTATGGTCAGCAAGTGATGAGGAATTGCAACTTTTGGGAGAGTGCAAAATAATTTTTGAAGCAGAAGGCCAAAAATTTGAACATGACATGATAGTCCATAACCAGAAGGCCCCTGCACTAAGAGTCCTACTGGGGAATGACTTTCATGATAAATTTAAGTCAAATGTCTGTTTTTATAGAAATCAGTTCACTGTACCCTCACAAGAAGGAGTGATTGTCCTGAGCAGGGTGGAAAAGACAAGTAAAGTGAGTAACATCTGTGCCTGCATTCAAGACGAGAGTGACTTTCATGACTGCCCAATCCAGGTGGTGGCCAAGAAGAAAGTTATTGTAGCACCAGGAGAAGATAAGAAGATTAAAGTTAAATTTAACCCGAAGCCACCGAGAACAAGCAGCTACTTTGAACCCAGAGAAGTTTTGGATGGAGTCCTGGTGAGCTGGGACATGCTTGTAGATACTGACGACAGCTGCATCTGGGTGACGAACGTCTCGGACAAAGAAGTTGTGGTTCTGCCGGATTTGAGGTTTGGATTCCTCCGGACCGATCTCCAGGTGAGGGCCCCAAAAGTGGAATGTCAGGACGAACTGCTGAAAATCCTGGGGAGGCGATCCAGTCCAAACGTGGGAGAGGCCGTATATGCCATCCATGAGGGGCCTGCAGAGGAAGAATTTGATGTTAATCCAGAATTACCAGAAGACGAAAGAGAAGCAGTTAGAGAAATACTCAGGAAGAATAATGATGTTTTCATGAGAGAAAATGAACCTCTCCGGACCACAACAATAATGAAGGTTCATCTTCCTCTGAAAGACAGTGGCAAAGTAATTTATCAGCATAATTACTCCCTGAGCCCAGTCCAGGATAAGGCAGCGTCTGAAGTTATCAGGAAGATGCTCGACGAGAGAGTCCTTGAACCAGCTCCACACTCCAACTACAGGATTCCATTCTTCCTGGTAGAGAAGGGAACGGACAACAATGGAGTAATGCAGTATCGGTTGGTTTTATCAGCAAAGAAATTGAATGAATGCTTTGCACATATAAATTATGCCCCGCCCAAGATTCCACACATTTTGGCTCAACTGAAAGGAAAGGACCACTTTAGCACCTTGGACCTTTCCTCTTCTTTCCATCAACTCGAGATAGCTGAGAAAGACAGACACATTCTAACGATTCAACATAAAGGACAACTCTTCCGGTACAGATCATTGCCTCAGGGTCTGTCCATAAGCAGCCAATTTTTATGCTTTGCACTGACCTTAGCATTAAAAGACACCCTTTTCCAATGTGCAATAAATTATGTGGATGACACGATTGTCTACTCTGAAGGAGGCATCAAGAATCACATAGATAGTCTGGAGAGAGTATTAGGCAAATTTAGAGAAGCAAACTTTGGCATCAATAGAAAAAAATGTAAGTTTGCATACCCAAAAATATCCTTTCTAGGACATGTCACAAGTGGAGAAGAGTACTATCCGGATCCAAGAAAATTTCGTGAACTGGAGAAGCTGTTAACTGCCAAAACCAGGGCACAGGCAAGATCAATTTTCTGCTACTTTAGCCACTACCGTACTTTTGTCAAAGATTTCCACAAGATAAGCAAACCTGTGTTGGATGCTGCAGACCCTTCAGCAAAATTTGTGTGGGGTCCGGACCAAGAAAATGCTGTCAAGACGCTTCACAAAATGTTGCTCCACAACGTAGCGCTACTGCATTTCGACCCTGATAGGGAAACGATTGTCACGGTAGATGGTTCCCCTGTCTATGGTTGCGGCGCAGTACTGCTCCAAAAATGTCCGAAAACAAAAAAATTCCGCCCGGTGGCGATCCACAGCAAGCAGTTTCCGAAGTCACAAAGGAAGGCGTCGGCCCATGATGCAGAACTCCTTGCATTGTATTATACCCTGCAAAAATTTAGAATGGAATTACACGCCGTAAAGTCATTTGAAATTCACTCTGATTGTAATGGTTTGCAACACCTGCACGCCTTACCTCACCCTTCCTCGCGTCAAGCTAGAGTAATGCTGTACTTATCTCAATTCCATGGCAAATATAAGATCAAGTACAAGCCGGGGAGAGAGCAGGTATGTCCAGACTTCCATAGCCGAACCCCGGATCCAATTCCATCCTACGACCCCCTTGATGAAGAATTCGATGCCTGGAAATTGCCAGATGAGGAACCAAAAAATCCTACAATTTTCAAAAGCCTGGAACAGAAATCTATAGAATTATTGGGATCAAAACAAGACGAATCCGTCACAGCAAAACATCTTGAAGAGAGAAGACAAAGAGAAGAGAAAGAAGAAAACAAGAAATATAACAATCATGGCAGAACTACCACAGAAGAGGAAACACAGGGGGTAATCAATGTATGCGGATGTGACTTTCACCCGGAAGACCTCATTGCCATGAAGAAAATAAATTGGCGTAGTCCATTAAAGATATCACAGTTAAAAGACACAGTTCCAGCCAAATTAATTATTGACGGAGTAGAAAGGGAAGGAATAATTGACAAGGTGGCTCCCTGGTCCATCATGCAACCAAATATTTGGACGAAGAGGACAGCAATATTATGTGGGACAATTGAAATCTTTCCAAACAAATGTATACCAATATGCGGCATAGGCCACGACAAGATTGAAATTCACGGCAAAGTCTATTGGCACCCATTTCTGATCGCCGAAATCGAACAGTCTTTCATCCTAGGCCAAGACTTTGTTGACAAGTTCAACCTTATTTATGAACCGTCCCAGGATTCTTACTACATACCACAAGCGGAAGGAAAAAAGCCAAGAGGAGGTATTTACGCCGTAACTCGAGGCCAGCGGAAGAGACAAGAGGCTGAAGACTCCAGGAAAGCACGAGAATTTGAACCCCCAGGACTACCAGAGGACACACCAGCTGAATGGTCCAAAAGGTTGGAAGAAGAGCAAAAAGCAGATAAGGCCCTACTGCCTGTAATAACAGCGCTTCAAGATGGACAGGAACAGAGCAGGTATGCCCTGAGGGACGGCCTGCTGTGTAGGGCATTCTGGGAAAGGAAATCGAGGAAATCAGATGACAGGAAATTGATACTGCGAATATGCGTACCAGATTCCCTAAGAAAAAGTGTCCTGAAAATTTGCCATGACTCGATCTTTGGGAACCACTATGGTGTACACAAGACACTTACACTAATCAAGGGCACATACCACTGGGAAACAATGGAGAAAGATACACGCAACTATGTTGCTTCGTGTATAAAATGCTCCAAATTTAAACCTAAATTGACGAAAGCAGGTTTATTACAACCTGTTCAATCACTCCGTCCCTTCCAGAAGATGGCGTGTGATTTTGTGGAATATGTGAAGTCAACTGCAGGCAACAAATACGCCCTTGTTGTTGTAGACCTCTTTTCAAGTCACATTTATGCAGTGCCTACAAGACGATGTAGAACAGTGGATGCAATTAAAGCGTTTACAAAGATTCTACCGTACATTGTCACGCCTGAGGTACTTATTTGTGACGCTGGGTCACACTTTACGAGTGATGACTTTCGGAGCTTTGTAAATAAATTAGGAATAAGGGAGCTCCATGTAGCCCCACCAGATGTCCATTTCTGCAATGGAGCGGCTGAAGCAGCCATAAAGAAGATTAATGAGAGCATTAGGGTTTATTGTGAGAAAGAAATGAACAAGTGGGAAGATGCGTTACCGTATGTGCTAAGCACTATCAATGCGAGTGCATTAAAACACGGTAAATCACCAGTTGAGTTACTATATGGGGTCCAGAGAAAAGTCCCAGGAAGTCCGGCTGTTGAAGAGGAAGAAGAAGCAACAGATGATTTTGAACAAAGAAGAAAAGAAATGAGAGAAGAGATTTTGTACAAGAAAGAGCAATTACAGAAGTGTCAGAAGAAAACTTATGATAGAAATAGGCAAGAAGAAAAGTATACAGAGAATCAGAAGATATTTTATTTGGTAAAGAGACAAACACAATTTGATTATCCAGCTAAACTGCAACCAAAGTTTAGAATCGGGACAATCATCGCGCAAGAAGGCCCCGTCACATTTCTCGTTCGTCCAGAAGAAGGAAGCAGGAAGACACCAGTTCGAGTTCATGTTACCCAAATAAAACCTTTTGTGGAGAGAGACCCGAAATTGGCGTGAAGAAAAGAAGATCTCCGAGAAGAATTTAGCAGGTTTGCCGGGTTTGGCCAAACCAAAGGCAAAGGGCCAGTAATAATAATTTTGATTGTTATTTCCATTTCAAAAATACTTTGGTGGTATGAGTTGAGAGCGCGCGGAGCGAGTAGCAAGAAAAGCTGAGAATGAGATTTGAACATTGGTAGCCATAAGTTATTATAAGAAGTAGCCACGGCCATGGCGTGGCGGCGGAGAGAAAATGGCGTCGAGAGTAGAGCATGAAAAATTTACGCGGAGAGTCCGCTCCTAATGAGAAAAAGAGAAACCAAAACCCTTTCGTTACCTCCAAATGAGTATCCATTAAATTAAGGCCAGTGAGAAATGTGTGCGCCCCTCGAATGAAGAAGGCAACAGCGACCATAGTGTGAAATTAAGTAAAAACACACGAAACGGTTCGCTGCCCCCACCACTTCCAAGGGGACGCTGCTCCAAAAACTCCAAAAGTGAGACCTCAGCGAGATTGATGAATGAAGAGCTTGGTCGAGCGCAATCCAAGTCATACTTTTGGGGCCAGAAGAAAATCACTGACCCCGAAAAAAATTTGATTTGGATCGCAACCAACACACGTCGCTATAATCCTGGCGTGAGTCTAAGTTTCGCCCAAGGGGCAGGAGAAACACCATAGCACACGCGAAAATATGCCACGGGCACTGGCAGAAAGTCCTTTTAGCACAACAGTCCATGAAAACACTGTAACCTTTAGTGCTTTGGGAGAGCGCGGCACGGCGGGGCGCGAAAACGTGGTGAGCGCGTAGTCGCGGCGGAGCGCGCCTTAAATTTGGGACGGAGGGTGTACGCGGAGGACCGGCGCAGCTGAGCCGGATCTCAGCGGACCGAAAATAGAAGAATGAAATTTCCGTGCAGAAAATTTTGAAACAAAAACTGGGGACGACGGGACGACGAAGGACACGCGCGTGTGTGACGAGACCAACGGCGGAGGAGAGACTGAACGGCTGCAGGCCGCAGCACTGTAGCCGCGCCGAGGGCAGTGGGACGCAGGCGGAATCTGCTGACCACGCAGTACGTGCCTAGGCCGAGAGGAAGAGGCTGCGCGGAGAACGGGGGCCGTCAAGCAGCAGGGGGACCGTCAAGTCAAGACGAAGAGGAGAGATAAGGGAGAGGAGGACAAAAGAGATAAAAGAGAGAGGAAATAATGAATAAAAAGATATAAAGATTAAGGCCAAATGTAGGAATTAAGGAAGTTAAAAAAAAAAAAAAAAAAAAAAAAAAAAAAAGAGAGAGATAAAAAGGGGGAGTTAGGGAAATAGATTAAGTATGCTCAATTAGGATAGGGAAACTTAGTCTCTTAGTGGAAAAAAAAATCGTTGTAAAAATTATAGGAAAAAAGAATCTCTTAGTCTTAGTACGTAGCAAGTCTTTGTGCAGGCGTGCCGAGTCGTTGAGACCGCGTCCGGTACAGAGCATATAGGATACATAGGTATAAAAATTATTTTTGTAAGGCAGCACCTGACCTTGATTGTTCTAACTGTCCCAACAGTGTTGGTGCTATGGCTATTTTCCGTAATAGTCTCATCTGTGACGGCGGCGCCTCGAGACTTTTCGAGACTAAGGCAGAATGAACTGGAACCGGGACTCGTCCTGTCACCGGGTGCAATCATCTCCAAACTGCCCCACATCCCGTTCGAGGACCACGCCGTGATAACATTCTCCTTCAATGTGCCAACACTCCAAGCGGGACAAAGAGAGGGCCCGTGTGCCAAGGAACAACTGTGTGACTGGGAAACGCACTTATCAGCGTTAACAGACACACTCTCCCTGACCCTGGAGGGAAGCAACCCTGCACAAGAAGCACTCACGGGCAGCACGCCGAACCCAAGAGGAAAACGAAGCTTCCTGAGCCTAGCAGCAGTGGCCGTGCCAACATTAATTGAATACTTTCCAAAATTGATGCAACTCTTCAAGGCAGGCCCGAGACAACTAGAACAGAGTAAGGCTGTAGTCCAGTATAATGCTGATGTTGCACCTTCAATTTTAAACCTTCCGCGACAGCTCGCGTCCGCCTACAAGGCGCTTTCCGAGAGGAAAAACTGGGGGACAGCACAAGATGGAATAATGACGCGGTTTGAGGAACGAATGATCGAGACCAACATAAAAATGAAAACGATCCTCCAATTGAACACGCTGGACCAGTCATCGGAGAGGTGCGAGTTGGGATACTTGTCGCCACGTTTAGTCAAGATGATACACCTAAATGCAGCACTAGAAGATGTTTCCAAGAAAATAAGCACAGCAAATGGACAACTCCTCATCCCGAGAAATAATCTTTCCGCCTACTACAATGTAAAGGGGGCGACATGCATGGCAACGGCAGAAAAATTTATGATAAATTTCCGAGTGCCGATTACACGCGTAGGCGAAACGCCTCAACTGTTCAACCTCCATCCAGCACCATACAAATTACAAGACGCAAGATGCTTGTTCATGCGACAACCAATGCAAGTGGCCATGTTTGGGGATAGACCATTTTTCTTGCCTCCGAATTTTTGCAAAGAAGAAGACTTTTTCTGTGCAATCCCCCGAGACAGCAACCCGTCAGAGCTGGATGGCTGTCTACTGCAACTATTCCCGAATGTTCAATTTGCGCCGGGCCCGTGTGTGCCGAAGTGTACAAAAAACACTGCTCCCGAAGTAATCCAACACGGCGATTCCGAATTTTGGCTGATAACGGACGATGACTTCCCCTTGGAGATAAGATGCCCGTATTCGAGACCAATCGCCCTTACCAACATTGAAGCGGGTGCAGATTTGTTGACTTTACCCTGCGCTTGTAGCATAACTTACGGGTCCATGACTTTGGTGTCCCAACGTATACTTTGTGACGACTATGCACCAACTGACTTAACCATTCGCCGCGCGGTTCCCGTGCAATGGACAGGCCGCTCTATTGCGCGCTTCAATGCATTCGGGGAGGGAGCTGAAATCCCCGTGCTGCCGGAGGAACTGGAGGTGCACAGCGAGAAGGAAGTGCCTATGGAGAGACAAGACCTTCCTCCATGGGCGCACGAGTCCATCGGAGCCGTCGTCGGGGCCCTGGTGGGGTCACTGATTGCGGCCTGCGCAGCAGCATGCCGCTGGTGCCGGCGGGTCCGCAACAAGCGAAGAAACCGGCGTCAGCGTGAGCAGGAGCAGATCCGACTACAAGAGAAGCGGGGCGACAAAGAGGGGTCGCCGAAAATACCAGTGCGCCGCTACCTGGAGCGCGTGTCCAGGGGCACTGATATGGGCATTCCCCTTCGTCACGCGCCGCCCCAACCCGCGGTAGAGGCCGCCTATTTCAAGCGAGGAAGCCAGTACTTGAGCTGGGAGGACCTCGACTAATAAACACTTTGTGCAGTGAGAAATACAAATAGTGCAGTGCTTAAAAAAAAAAAAAAAAAAAAAAAAAAAAAAAGTGGTGAAATGTTAAAATAGTGTAGTGAAGTGATCAGTGTTTAGTGTGAGTGCTCATTTCTTTGACCCTTTTTTTCCCTTACAGGGTATGTGTTTAAAACATATCTGGTGTGCAATTGAAGTGTCTTGTTTTACAAGTTGATTTGTACTGCTTATTGTTTCTTTGTGGTCATTAAGTGTTTTGTTTCGTAATTCTGATGTTTTCACTTCTTGGTATGAATGTTTCAATTGTTTTCTGATAGCATTATAATTACTAATTCCTTTTATGATTATTAACTGTTTTGGGTTTATAACAAATAGATATCATAAGCCATGGGGAATATATTGTGTGTTTCCACAAGTGTTTTATAAATGAGCCTTGTTTTAATATTATCTTGCTTTAGTAATTTTGTCAATTCGTAACAAATAACTTAGAGGAAAAAGAAAAAAGGAACAGTGTACCAACGCATCGAGTTAGTTTTGTAGCAATAACGTAGTCTAGGGAACCGGTAGCACCAATCAACGGGGACGTTGATTAAAAAGTTAGTTAGGGGGTGTTAGCGCGTCCAGCGGCGGGCTGGGCCCCACAGCTGACTCGTGGTGTCAGATGTCACGGCGCGCGGGACGGCTAGTGGGTTCCGCGACGAGCCGCTGGAGCGCAGCACCTTCTGGGGCTTACCATGAGACTAGTATGAGAAAGCATGGTGGCGGAAGGGCCCGGAGCCGGAAGGGAAGTGCAGGGGAGGGGGGATGGAGAGAAGGGGCTGAGACGAGCGGGGGTGTGGGTGGGTGATTGGAAAGGGTGATCGAATGAAATCGTGCCGTGTGTTGTGCTACACCTTGGAAGATACCTGGACTCTTCTACTATGCTGACGGGTGAGTTAGAGCGATTCGGGAAGGTGCTGCCGGGGCTATAGGTAGAGTTAGTTATCCGATGAAAACAGATTTAGCAAGGGCATAGGTCCAGGTAGGCCAGGTAGGATTAGGTTAAGGGCGCCTTGTGGAAGCATGTGTTCTGAAATGTATGTGTTCCAATAAATACCAGTTACGGCCAAAAGGGGAGCACCGTTTGTCGTTATTTGTTGAGGAGTGAGATACCCGATGGTTGGAGAACATCAGTGAGATTATGGAGGAGGAGGGGACGGTCCAACACACTCTCAGCCGGCAGTTGGGGTGGTGGCTCAATCCCATTCCATGATGCAGGATCATCAACATCTTCCTATGAATGAACAGGACTTTATTAGCACTGTTGCTATTGTAAGTGTAGAAATAAATTAAAAATACAAAATAGAATACTACTATAAATCAATACTAAGATGTTGTTTGCAAGAAACCCTTGGAGCTTTAAGATATTTCCCCTGTTTTCAGAAAAAATAAATAAATGCAGGAAAAACCTTTAATAATTTTACAAATTAAACCAGAAATATTTAATATCTAAAAAAATGGAAACCGCTGTAAAACAAAATAAATCTATTGGATCTTTAGAAATATCTTGGAATGCACAAATCAAATTTCAGATCAATGCATCAAGCAATTTGATCAGAAAGCTAAAGATATTTTGGTAAAGAGAGTTTACACAGACCAACATGGACAAGCTTTGGTATCCTCTAGAGTAAGTACAAATCAAAATGTGTTCTCTTGTTCCCTTGTGTTCCTTCCAAACCTTAAGATAAGTCGCGGGAGAAAAAGTTGAAATGGACAAATCAAGGAGCAGGCAAATCGTAAAGGTGAATTAATGCGATGAGAATAATCGTAACTGTGATGCCCTTGCTCGAGACAGCCAAACGTAAGAAACGGCCATAGTTAATACGCGGAAATACCCATGCAAGAACATGGTGTCGACTTGACACTGACACGCTCCGGGGACAGCGGGACACGACCAAGACCAGGTAAACCAAAAAAAAAAACAATACGTGCACTTACGCTTCGATTCAGTGCTGACGCAGTCGCAGCCGCAAGCAAAAGGAACAGATAACCTCGAAACTAAAACAATCCGAAACATAAATAGCAAGAGTTATAACCATATCTCATGATTTGAATCATCCAAACAACAATTGTCATCAACACTTTCTTACCCGCATTTTGGTTAGCACAGGAAAGCACAGCACAGCTAAAGCCTCAGACAGTCCACCAACGTGCTAGTCTTCTCACAAAGCAAATAACTTCTTCTTCGCTGCGAGGGAGACGAAAACGGACGTTGGGAAAGACAGGGGGGGGGGGGGAGACATAGACGTGCAGTTGGCCTTTCAGTGTTGCGAAGTGGTGGCGAGCGTTTTTCCCGCGAGAGGGAACAAAATTTCCCTTTTTCTCCCTATTTTTCCCTTTTAGCCTACTTTTTTCAAAATACCGTAGCAAAATGAGATAATTTGGGCCTTAAAACATTCCCTTTCGCCAATTTTCTTTCCCTCAGGCCAAAAAATTTCCCATAATATAGGAAATTTCCCACGAGTTCGCAACACTGTGGCCTTTGCAAGATGCGTGTTAGCCAGGGTTTTCTGGGAACGACAACAACTTCAACTTCTATTCCCCCAACACCCTGCACTGCACGTCCTTCCCTGCGACGAAAAGCATCTATCGGTGGATCGCCGAACTACGACCACAGCGCAGCCAGGCGGCTAGAGGCTGACGCAACAAACTTCTGCTAGGCTGAGTGTGGCTGGCTGTCGACTGGATCAACGGATTGCCTATTCTCGGATCGTCACACTTCATTCGTGGACATAACTTTATTTTGATACAAAAAAAACTGTGATGAGTGAGTGCCATGTCATTTGCACTTCATGTCAACAGCTATTCATTTCCAGAGGACTTTGAATTCACAAAAAAATAGAATTTCTTCTGCTTGGGGCGTCTATGTTAATTTGCAATAATTGGTCACATCACACTTAACAAAAGAAATATCAAAGGCATTTGATAAGTGAAATTGCCTTGTTCTTTACAGTGATCTCTTTTACAAATGAGATGTTTGGTCATAAAAGTACTAAACTGAAACTGGCATCCAAGAAGAACATTATTGTGAAAGAAGGAAAATTTTTTATTAATGAAATTCGTTAAAATGAAATGATGTATAGGTATATAAAACTATTTTTATGGATTGTTTAAAATTGAGGCGATTACATCTCCTTAAAAACAAATTTTACAGGGAGTTTATGAGATCCCTTTCAGCTACAGTCTTTGCGATGTAAGCCTAAAACACTTTTCTAAACTGGAGGTTACTGTTGAGCTTTGAACGGAACCAAACCTACCATATTATTTATTCATTTAAGTATTGAGATACAGGACTATCTCTTGGTTGTCATCCATCTCATCATTATTATCCATCTCACAATTTCAGCTGTGTCAGTAAACGGAAATACAAATCACAATATAACAAACACAGTTAGCAGGTTTATTGTACATAAATTCTTTGAGCTCATAAGAGTCTCTTGCCATAAACCTCAATTCAACAAACTTGTAAGATCTCTGATTACACAACTCTTAAATAAGAAACATCAGTCAAAACCATTATTAAATAGGACGAAGTCTTATGATAGTGTGGTACTATGCCTTCTTTAATTCTTGTTCAACTTATACAATAGTACTCTGGGCTAATGAACATTAAAATAAAGGCCAACAAAATGTAATTTTCAGAAGGTACATGAGAGCAATTAGGTGGATATATTTTAGCAAATGTGATAAACAACAAAGCTACAGACAAATCTTAAAAAAAAAAACAAAAAAAAAACTCGGTATTTTAACTGTAAACTCTCTGTTTGTTAAAAATGCAAAGAAGTATCTCTCTAAACTAAAAAATTCTACTAATTGTAATTACTTTTCCAGAAATAAAGAAAAAGTTCATCAAACTCATGGTGGCAATCCAGAAATCTAATGTACTTGGAGTTATAATATGATACCAAATGTTTATTAGAAAGTTTAAACAAAAACCAAAGACTGATTGCTTGAAAGAAAATGGTATGATCTAGCTGAATTTTCTAATGTGTAGTATTTATTCCTATATGTTAAGGGGGTAGACCAGTCTAAATGCAAGGGTTCGGTAAATCGGCTTTTACTCAAAAACCGTCTGAGGTAAAAATCTGAAATTTTATGGGCAGTTCAGACACATATCAAGGTATGCATTTAGGTAATCAGATGTTGATCGCGGTAATGCAGACCGAGTTTATGGCCTCGGAGCGGCGGAGCGACATGCCTCGATGGTGTGCACGATCCTGACCAAACCGATTGTCCTAGAACATTCAAATTTGATATGCATCTTTGGATTATATGCGGCTATCGTGTGAACCAAGGGTATAAACGTCAAAAAATTTTTAAGGTCGATTTTGAACTTCTGAAATTAAAGGTCCGTTTTATAGGAAATTTTTTCGAGTTTAAAAAATTCTGGACGAGTCAAATCGCAACGGAACTAAAAGTTGGAGGTTCACACGATAGCGGCACGTCTTATCTACATGTGAAAAAAATTTCAAGTCGATAGCTCAATTTTTGTGGCTTCTACCTTGCACACCAGTTTGAAAACGGGCATTTCGAGAAAAACGCGAAAAACTAAAAAAGACAGTTTTACTTTGCGTTTCCGCGGGGGGCAGTGGAAGGGAGGGAGGGAGTCTTCAGGGGAGGGGGGGGAAGGAGCGACCGTGTCGCGGTGGCGGTGGCGGTTGCAGCGGCGCGACACGGCGCGCCAAGAGTGGAGGGGGACCGAGCCAGGCTGCCTCCCTGCCCGTCCGGCCGCCGCCGCGCCAGGACCTTTGCCGCGCCGCCACGCAGCAACCGCTCATCGGATCGAGACCGGGTTTGCGGCGTCCGACGCAGAAAACGACGGAGAAAATTTTAAAGCATTAAAAAAAAAATCGATTTTTTGAAAATTTTAGACTGGTCTACCCCCTTAAGGCGATACTCTGTGGATGACATGGTTGGAATGAATTTCAATTACAACTCCACACCTACCTACAGCACTAAGCTCAGCCTGGCTACTGTTTGGTAAATTGTGATTAAATTCAACTAGATACTACATGAATGACTGTTTCTGGTCTCTTCTCAAGGGAATCAAGGCAGCTGATAATTGATAATTTGTAAAATTAATGTTGCTTACAAAAATACTTAGCAAATTATTAAAATAAATGAAATAACAGCAAGGGCTTTTTCTTAGTTGGAACAGATAACCATCATATTAACCCAACCACATGCCACCAAACTCACACACACTTCATCGTGTTAGACGACAACACGTAAAAACAAGTCTTCATAAGATTCCTGCCAATACACTGTCACATATGTCCGGAAAGGAACTCCGTGATCCAAACTTCCTCACTAAGGGGGCTTGACTCGAAAGTTCCTTCTTCATCAGAAAGAGGGCTACAATAAGCTGACCAATGCTTGGATTTATGAAAACCACTCAAAGGGAAAAATGACACTGGCAAATTATATGATGGCATTGCTCCAGACTTGAGTACCTTGGATCCATGAGCTAAAGAGAAGATAAAACAACAAAAATATTAAAAAAAAAAAACTTTTTGTCAGCTTTACATTGAAACGGAAACCAAACAAACCTCTGTAAGTAAAACTGCTGTCAGGAAAATGGTCACTACAAATGCGAGCATTGCGAGATGGTGTCTCAAGCGCTTTACAAACCGAGGCCCATTTCTTTCGAAGCTCATCATTTTTAGGGAAAAAGTGGAGGGTCACATCTTGGGATTCATCCTTCTGACATGAAAAGATGATGCAATTGCGCCGTCCTTTTCTCATGGAACTAATCTTGGCCAGAAAAATTTTTCTGGCCAGAAAAAAAAACTTTTTCTGGGGACTATCTAAAGATGCGTTTTTCAACCCCAGGAACAACATATCGAATTATAGTGGAACATAATAAAAAAAATTTCTGGCCAGAAAAAAAAAACTTTTCCTGGGGACTATCTAAAAATGCGTTTTTCGACCCCAGGAACAACATATCGAATTATAGTGGAACATGATTTTCACTAAAATTTCGGATTTTGGACTTAGCCAAAAAACCCTTTTTCAGTGATCATCCCAAAATGCGTTTTTCGACCTTACAAACTGTGCTGGTATAACTTGCACTTTCACTCTTATTCCACAGTAGACCAACCCTACTACCATCCCTGAAATTTTCAGCGGTTATACCAGCACCGTTTTTCAGCAATTGTCGATCAAGAAAGGCGTATCAGAGCGCTTCAGCCACTTTTCAATCCTAGCCAACTTACAAACTGCGCTGGTATAACTCGCCCTTTTACTTTTGTTCGATAGTGGACCAACCCTGCTACCATCCCTGAAATTTTCGGCGGTTATACCAGCACCGTTTTTCAGCAATTGTCGATCAAACACGGCGAATCAGCACGCTACAGCTAGTTTTCAAGCCAAGCTTAATTAGGAACTGTGCTGGTAAAACTCGCCCTTTTACATTTGTTGAATAGTGGACCAACCCTGGTACCATCCCTGAAATTTACAGCGGTTATACCAGCACCGTTATTCAGCAATTGTCGATCAAGAAAGGCGTATCAGAACGCTTTAGCCACTTTTCAATCCTAGCCAACTTACAAACTGCGCTGGTATAACTCGCCCTTTTACTTTTGATCGATAGTGGACCAACCCTGCTACCATCCCTGAAATTTTCAGCGGTTATACCAGCACCGTTTTTCAGCAATTGTCGATCAAGAAAGGCGTATCAGAGCGCTGCAGCCACTTTTCAATCCTAGCCAACTTACAAACTGCGCTGGTATAACTCGCCCTTTTACTTTTGATCGATAGTGGACCAACCCTGCTACCATCCCTGAAATTTTCAGCGGTTATACCAGCACCGTTTTTCAGCAATTGTCGATCAAGAAAGGCGTATCACAGCGCTGCAGCCACTTTTCAATCCTAGCCAACTTACAAACTGCGCTGGTATAACTCGCCCTTTTACTTTTGATCGATAGTGGACCAAACCTGCTACCATCCCTGAAATTTTCAGCGGTTATACCAGCACCGTTTTTCAGCAACTGTCGATCAAACACGGCGTATCAGAGCGCTGTAGCCACTTTTCAATCCTAGCCAACTTAAAAACTGCGCTGGTATAACTAGCCCTTTTACTTCTGTTCAATAGTGAACCAACCCTGCTACCATTCCTGAAATTAACAGCAGTTATACCAGCACCGTTTTGCAGCAATTGTCGATCAAGAAAGGCGTATCAAAGCGCTGGAGCCATTTTTCAAGCCAAGCTTACTAAGAAACTGCGCTGGTATAACTCGCCCTTTTACTTCTGTTTAATAGTGGACCAACCCTGGTTTCATTCCTAAAATTTACAGCAGTTATACCAGCACCGTTTTTCAGCAACTGTCGATCAAGAAAGGCGTATCAGAGCGCTGCAGCCACTTTTCAATCCTAGCCAACTTACAAACTGCGCTGGTATAACTCGCCCTTTTACTTTTGATCGATAGTGGACCAACCCTGGTTTCATTCCTAAAATTTACAGCAGTTATACCAGCACCGTTTTTCAGCAATTGTCGATCAAGAAAGGCGTATCAGCAGCCAGCAGCCACTTTTCAATCCTAGCCAACTTACAAACTGCGCTGGTATAACTCGCCCTTTTACTTTTGATCGATAGTGGACGAACCCTGCTACCATCCCTAAAATTTTCAGCGGTTATACCAGCACCGTTTTTCAGCAATTGTCGATCAAGAAAGGCGTATCACAGCGCTGCAGCCACTTTTCAATCCTAGCCAACTTACAAACTGCGCTGGTATAACTCGCCCTTTTACTTTTGATCGATAGTGGACCAACCCTGCTACCATCCCTGAAATTTTCAGCGGTTATACCAGCACCGTTTTTCAGCAACTGTCGATCAAACACGGCGTATCAGAGCGCTGTAGCCACTTTTCAATCCTAGCCAACTTAAAAACTGCGCTGGTATAACTAGCCCTTTTACTTCTGTTTAATAGTGGACCAACCCTGGTTTCATTCCTAAAATTTACAGCAGTTATACCAGCACCGTTTTTCAGCAACTGTCGATCAAGAGAGGCGTATCAGAGCGCTGCGGCTACTTTTCAATCCTAGCCAACTTACAAACTGCGCTGGTATAATTCTTCCTTCTACTTTTGTTCAATAGTGGACCAACCCTGCTACCATCCCTGAAATTTTCAGCGGTTATAGCAGCACCGTTATTCAGCAATTGTCGATCAAGAAAGGCGTATCAGAACGCTTTAGCCACTTTTCAATCCTAGCCAACTTACAAACTGCGCTGGTATATCTCGCCCTTTTACTTTTGTTCGATAGTGGACCAACCCTGCTACCATCCCTAAAATTTACAGCGGTTATACCAGCACCGTTTTTCAGCAACTGTCGATCAAGAAAGGCGTATCAGAGCGCTGCAGCCACTTTTCAATCCTAGCCAACTTACAAACTGCGCTGGTATAACTCGCCCTTTTACTTTTGTTCAAAAGTGGACCAACCCTCCTACCATCCCTGAAATTTACAGCAGTTATACCGGCACCGTTTATCAGCAACTGTCGATCAATAAAGGCGTATCAGAGCGCTGCAGCCACTTTTCAATCCTAGCCAACTTAAAAACTGCGCTGGTATAACTCGCCCTTTTACTTTTCTTCAATAGGGGACCAACCCGGCTACCATCCCTGAAATTTACAGCGGTTATACCAGCACCGTTTTTCAGCAACTGTCGATCAAACACGGCGAATCAGAGCGCTGGAGCCACTTTTCAATCCTAGCCAACTTACAAACTGCGCTGGTATAACTCGCCCTTTTACTTTTGTTCGATAGTGGACCAACCCTGCTACCATGCCTGAAATTTTCAGCGGTTATACCAGCACCGTTATTCAGCAACTGTCGATCAAACACGGCGTATCAGAGCGCTGTAGCCACTTTTCAATCCTAGCCAACTTAAAAACTGCGCTGGTATAACTCGCCCTTTTACTTCTGTTCAATAGTGGACCAACCCTGCTACCATTCCTGAAATTTACAGCAGTTATACCAGCAGGGCCGGACTGGGGGCATTTGGCCCCGTCGGGAAATTCGGCCGGTGGCCCCCTCCAGGGCCGTAGCCGTCTCCTCGCGTCAGGGGGGGGCAAAATTTTTTCGGCAGTGAGGGTTGCCTACATATCAGGGGGTTTTCGGTTGTTAACACACGATTGAATCTATTTAAATGGCGGTGAACGTTAATTGTTTGCGAGCGAAGCGAGCTGAGAAAATTTGCGGTTTTAAAGGGTAAGGGTGGCTAACATAATTTAATTTGTTTGCGAGCGAAGCGAGCTGAGAAAATTTGTAGGTCTGAGGGTTATCTAGGATGGTCAGCGTTTGTCTCCGAGCTGAGAAAATTTGTGGTTCTTAGGGCTATTTAGGTTGGCAAATGTAAATTGTTTGCGAGCGAAGCGAGCTGAGGAAATTTGCAGTTTTTTGGGGATATCTATGACCCTTTTTAACGATATAATCGCGCATTTCTGTGTCTACATTGATTGCATTCAGCCACCTTTTCCAAATTTCTTGCCCCCGGGCCCCTCCGCACTGTGCGGAATCAGTCTACTGGCCTGCCCGTGGACCCGGTGCCTGGCCCACGGTCCGTAGGCGACGGTTCGCGTGGCCCCGTCATGTGGCCTCTGGCCCGTGGGCCACGCTTCGCGTGGCCCCGTCAAGTGGCCCCGGCGCCTGGCCCGTGGCCCCGTCGGGGATTTCCGTTTCCCGACCCGCCCAGTCCGGCCCTGTATACCAGCACCGTTTTTCAGCAACTGTCGATCAAGAAAGGCGTATCAAAGCGCTGGAGCCATTTTTCAAGCCAAGCTTACTAAGAAACTGCGCTGGTATAACTCGCCCTTTTACTTCTGTTCAATAGTGGACCAACCCTGGTTTCATTCCTAAAATTTACAGCAGTTATACCAGAACCGTTTTTCAGCAACTGTCGATCAAGAAAGGCGTATCAGAGCGCTGCAGCCACTTTTCAATCCTAGCCAACTTACAAACTGCGCTGGTATAACTCGCCCTTTTACTTTTGTTCAAAAGTGGACCAACCCTGCTACCATCCCTGAAATTTACAGCAGTTATACCGGCACCGTTTATCAGCAACTGTCGATCAATAAAGGCGTATCAGAGCGCTGCAGCCACTTTTCAATCCTAGCCAACTTACAAACTGCGCTGGTATAACTCGCCCTTTTACTTTTGTTCAATAGTGGACCAACCCTGCTACCATTCCTGAAATTTACAGCAGTTATACCAGCACCGTTTTTCAGCAACTGTCGATCAAGAAAGGCGTATCAAAGCGCTGGAGCCATTTTTCAAGCCAAGCTTACTAAGAAACTGCGCTGGTATAACTCGCCCTTTTACTTCTGTTCAATAGTGGACCAACCCTGCTACCATTCCTGAAATTTACAGCAGTTATACCAGCACCGTTTTTCAGCAACTGTCGATCAAGAAAGGCGTATCAAAGCGCTGGAGCCATTTTTCAAGCCAAGCTTACTAAGAAACTGCGCTGGTATAACTCGCCCTTTTACTTCTGTTCAATAGTGGACCAACCCTGGTTTCATTCCTAAAATTTACAGCAGTTATACCAGAACCGTTTTTCAGCAACTGTCGATCAAGAAAGGCGTATCAGAGCGCTGCAGCCACTTTTCAATCCTAGCCAACTTACAAACTGCGCTGGTATAACTCGCCCTTTTACTTTTGTTCAAAAGTGGACCAACCCTGCTACCATCCCTGAAATTTACAGCAGTTATACCGGCACCGTTTATCAGCAACTGTCGATCAATAAAGGCGTATCAGAGCGCTGCAGCCACTTTTCAATCCTAGCCAACTTAAAAACTGCGCTGGTATAACTCGCCCTTTTACTTTTCTTTAATAGGGGACCAACCCGGCTACCATCCCTGAAATTTACAGCGGTTATACCAGCACCGTTTTTCAGCAACTGTCGATCAAACACGGCGAATCAGAGCGCTGGAGCCACTTTTCAATCCTAGCCAACTTACAAACTGCGCTGGTATAACTCGCCCCATGTTTAGGTCCGATCCGACAAAATTTAGTTGGTCGAGTGTTACATCGTTTCTCATAGTTTTTGGCATGCTGATCATGGAAACGACAAGCATTTTTACCAAAGACCACGTTTTAACTAACAAAAGGCACAATTCCGCATTCTGATAAGAAATGAGCCTTATGTTAATTAAAACGTGGTCATTGGTCAAAATGCTTGTCGTTTTCACAATCAGCATACCTTTTTCTTTAGGAATCGATGTATAACTCGACACACTAAATTTCGTCGTAACAGACCAAACTATGAGCTGTAGGTGTTTGTTACCTGGTTTTTTTAAATTCAAAGAATCGCTAAAGGTGGTAGAAATGAATCTTGGCCCAAACCTTGGGGTGCTTTCTTGACCAAATAGGTTACTCTTCCTACAAAAAAAGTTTGGTCAAGATCAGAATGCATTACCTAAATATGTTCCCTGTAAGGCACTTGGTGGTGGGTCTCCATAAAGATTCCGATCAGAACAGAAATGGCTCCTCTTGGGCGCGAAGTCCTGGATGCTTTGCAGGTCATTTCACAAATCACCATGGGTCGAGAGGAGGGGTTGATGAGTGAAAGTCAGACAAATGTAAACTTTTTAGCAATGCTGTGAATTTAATTGCACACTCAAATAGCGTTTTTTTAATCATAAACAATAACTAGCACTGCCATCATCGCCCAAACTGTCACCTTGTAAAAACAAAATAAAAGAAATATGAAAACGGAACTACATTCTGAAATAATTTGCACGTACAGGACAGCAAGTGGGGCTCAAACCCATTCTTAAGACCGAATCAATCGGAGTTCGTCAAATTGCGGAAAGAAAATGGGAAACCGGGCGCGGAGAATATAAAACAATGCAGTAACGAAACATCACTGCAATTCCATTGGTAAGTTTGCTTGCCACTCCAGTGGCGCTCCGTTTTGAATGCCAAAATTTGGCATTCTGGGCCGGATTGGCCTTTTAAAATGCCAAAACTTGGTGTTCAAGATCACCGGAATGCCAAATTTTGGCATTCAAAGAGGCCAATCCGGGCCCAGAAGGCCAAATTTTGGCATTCAAAACGGAGCGCCACTGGAGTGGCAAGCAAACTTACCAATCGAATTGCAGTGATGTACCCGCTCGGGAACCCAAACAATCAAAACATCACACGGAAAAAAACTAATTTCAACGGGAGAGCAACTTTATAAAAAAAGGAACGGAAACAGTATCAATGGGTGACCCTACTAAAAATGCTACTTTCTAGAAAATGCTACTAAGCTGTATAGTGATCATTGTTTAATGTTAAAAAAAGCGAAAAAAAAAAAACTGACAAGATCGTGTATTTGGGAATTCTTGTATTAAAAGTTGCCTCATAATTAAACAAAAACTAAAGAAATAACTGGCGCGCGCCAAAAGTTCCTTGGGACAAGTTATAAGAAAAAATTTCTGGAAAACTTTTTTTAGTGTTTTTAAAAGCATGTCGAACAGAAGTTACTTTGAACGCATGTTATAGCGAACCAGGAAATAATGTATAGAAAGTAACAAATTATTTTAATAGAAAAAATGTCAAATTTTTGCCAAATTTTGCCAGATTTTTGCTTAAGGACACTGTAAACTGAAACTTGCATGTCCTAGAAATACTTATGACAGGAAGTCCATTTTTTGGTTAAAATTCAACTGCCGTAACTAATTTGCTCCCAAAGTTAGGGGCCCTAACTCTCATTAGATTGAGAGTTATAAATGTTTACGTAAACTTCTAGTCGTCTCTCCCAAATTCTCCTCACCACAAAGGAAAAATTTTCCACACCTCAGATTCTGACAATTGAACCTTCAAAGACATAAGAAAAAGACAGCGTTGGCACATTTGAAAATATTAGCCCAGAGCAGGTCATAAAATCTTTTTTACTCAGCCCGTTTTTATTTTTCTTCAAATTTGAGAGATTTTGCCCCGTTATGGTTTTTTTTTAGTAAAACTAAGGGAGATATTAAAAAAAGGGCCGCGCTATCTTTATCCTATTCAAAAACAGATATAGTTTCCAGAATGTGAAGGCTGGGTACCTTTTCCTTTGTTGTGAGAGAATTTTAGAGAAACGACCAAAAGTCCAAGTAAACATCCATACCTCAAAAACTAAAATAAGCTAGGCCCCCACTTTTGGCACATGAGTTTATGCAACAGAAAGGAACTTTTACCCATAAATTGGGACATCTGACACACTATTTTCACTTTACAGTAACCTTAAACGTTATGAAAACAGTGAGAAAACTGAAATACAACTTCCGTGGTAAGTAAGTTTGATGAAGGATTAAATTTTCGCCCCGGAAACCCAAGGGCTCATGTTTTTATCGAATATCTTGTCACAAGGGACTTTTGAAAGAACCAATTATGAACGTTTGCGAAAGTTTCGAAACAAATTAGTGAAATAGCTGTTATGCGAAATTGTGGTTTTTTTCAAACATGATTACTGAGAGGGGAGGACGTCTACAAAGACAAAACGCGGCAGGGAAGAACTAGGGATACATATAAGGATTGAGAATGCTTAATATATTAGTTGTCACAATTTGTGAAAAAAGGGTGATTTTTCGGTAGGGTCTCTCCTAAGGTCCAATATAATGAAGTGCCTCTCGGCCCCATTAAGAAATTTACTGATGGGAAACAAATTACTATCTCATAAAGTCTTAACGCTGGGAAGTATTGAACAAACGCAAACTCACGCGTAGTGACAAACTACAACCTTTCCCGCCTTACAGAGTTTACACACATCACTGGACACTAGTACTAGTACACTGCAATTCAAAAGTTCTGCAAAAGATACCATTAAATAAAAAACCTCACAACCCTTTGGCATGGATGATGGGAAAGATTCGAACCAAAGAGCACAAGACACACTCACATTAATTACATTTACACTAACTGACATATCAGAGAAGGGCAAATTGATACACTATTTTGACAGCGCCAAGCAAGAGTGCACCGAAGAAAGCGTTTGAACCCAGCGCGACATTTGCATCACATCACTACCTTCACATCACAATAAGAAAACCGTCGAAGCACAAAAACCAGGGTCCGGAAGCCGACAAGGACATAACGCAAAGGACAATGACGGCGCATAGCTCCGCGCGGTGAGCACGGCGTCCGGCGTGGACGGCTTGTGAGAGGCGCTGGCTGGCCCTCCGAACGACGAGGGCGGCCGGGCGGGGCCATAGTGTTGTCCAGAGCAGGAGAGCGGTAGGGGCTTCGGAATGGTGGGAAGCCGATCAGGGCGACAATCTTGTCCCCGGCACTTGGGGCCCTAGACAATAGAAAACTATTAATATGACGTCCAGAATCAAGGTGGTATCATGTTAAAAAAATAAACTCATTAACGTTAAGAGATAAACGGATGAGGCCACAGGTGAGTTGAGGCGTGGAAAAGGTGAAGGACTTCCTGCCTCTCCACTTCACCCCTGGCCTCATCTGTTACCGTTTAATGTTTGTGTGTTTATTAACTTAACTTCATACAACCCAAAAATTGCCGATGCTGCTAAGGGAGAATAGGGTGATTCCGGACCCTTTTTTGGTTATCGCTCTTTAACCTAGAGTATACGTGTTGCGTCAATTTTTTTTACAGTAGAGCAAAGTATGAACCTTTACCTTCAAAATGATGTACGTGAAAGCCAAATCTTATTATCAGTTAGTGAGGTATAGGGACTTAACTGAAGCCCTACACGTCTGCGGAATTACCCCAGCCTGCGGTAATTCCGGACGACCTATGGGGCAATTCCGGACGACCTTCAAATTTGACACCACTTGAGCGTAGTATCGGTTGTTTTGATGTGACGCATGATTTTAGAAGGCATACAAGGATATTTGCTGGAAAATGCAATGTTTGATTGTTACTCAAAGCTATTTAATAAAGAATAGATTATATTATATTATATAGACCGTGACGATATGGAATTATCATTTTTGACTGATTATCTCCATCTGTAAGACGGGCTTTTCAACTACCTCCACTTTAACCTAGTGAAAATCAGAGTGTCCGGAATCACCCCGTGTCCGGAATTACCTCACACTCCCTTACTGGCTTTGTTCACGGATCCTTACCTTGAGGGCTTCAACGATGGCGAGGCAGTGAATCCGTGACGGCTTGCTACAGTGGATGGTCTCGACAGGGACGGTTTCGGACACGAGGGACGTCGGCGTCGTGCTCGTCGCGGTCCCGGTCACGCAGACGTCAGTCAAGGTCGGCAGAAGAGAAACTAGCTGAGTCTCGGGGCGAGCGAGCGGCAGCGCCCGGCGGCACGGTCACGCGGCGCGCTGACTCGGTGCCGATTCCAGAGCCGAAGGGCGACGGCGGTCTGCTGTTTCGGATTTTACGGTGGCGTAGCGTGGCTGCTTCTCGGCTGTAACATTCAAGTGTAGCGCAAATACGAAGAATCTTTGTAATTCACCGAAAATCCCCCAAAATCACCGAAAATATTGGTAAATTACAAAGACTGTTCGTGAATTTACGAAGGTGCCTTCGGCAACATTTTAGCCAGAGGTACCTTCGGAAATTCCGGAAATTAACTTCTAAAGTGCGTGACACCAACGAATAGAGCTGTATTGTATTCTAAGAATTTAATCTGTTTTGACAAATTTATTCAAACCTTTTGCTAGAGCTGGGTAGGTGACGGTTTTAAGATCAAATTAAAAGTAAAAATATAAAAATAAAGTTTTCGCCTTAGATCAGCATTTTAGAAATTTCGAGTTCCCTAGTCACCGAATACTACTCCACAGATTCTTGCTTCCAAGTTACATGGACCAATAACGTACTTACTTTGGCGACTTCCAAAGTAAAAAAAAAATCAAACATGATCTTTTGCTATTTTTGACGCACATTGACGTAATATTTCTGTTTGGTTCCGCCGAGTTACAACGAAATCGTCTTTTAATAATTCGTAACTTTGAAAATAACGATTGAAGGAACTTTTGGGACTAAATGAGACCAATCAGACGTAAACGGTTGCGCAAAATCCCTATGAAGTGCAAAAACTTCTTGTCAAGAGTTTATGACAGATGCTAGCGTTTAACTCATTTAAACGCGTTTGTGCTAGTTTGGTGTTTTATAATCCATTCACCCTTTGTTCACGGATCCTTGAGGGCTTCAACGATGGCGAGGCGGTGAATCCGTGACGGCTTGCTACAGTGGATGGTCTCGATGGGGACGGTCTCGGACACGAGGGACGTCGGTGTCGTGCTCGTCGCGGTCCCGGTCACACAGACGTCAATCAAGGTCGCCAGAAGAGAAATCAGCTGAGTCCCTAGAAGTGAAAAAGTCATACTTGCAGTATTATTCCGGGATTCATTAAGACGTAATCACACAATTTATTGAAGAGCAGTATTTGTAGCTATTTTTCATACACCTCACCTCAAGAAAAACAAACTAACCTTACTGACTTCAAAATGTGAATATTAAAGGCTTGGTCCATGAGCAAGTAATCCTAGAAACATAACCCTTATATGCTTTTCTCGCAAGCGTTCGGTTCGCATGGATTTTCATCTGAATGAAATAAAATGCGTACTTGTCTACCGAATAGGCATGAACAGGTTGTGAACAAAACTTACAGGGGATGTACAGAGTTATGGTTTCAAGGTTACTTCGCTGTTCCGAATATTTCAGAACCCCCAGTCCGCCACCTTCTGGGGCATGCCGTTAACCCTGCCATCAGGTTACGGTTTTATCCAAACCATCGCAAAGGATAAACCCGCAGACGGTAGGATTTAACCCGCTGACCAATTATAAAAAAAATTGTCGCCAGGAATGAAGAGTAACCGCCAGGATTGACCCGCAGGTCACGAGGAGGTAAAAGCTGCCGCCAGGATAAACCCGCAGACAACAATTTTACCCGATGATCAAAAAAATGATGTTGTTGACAGGAATGAAGAGTAACCGCCAGGATTAACCCGCAGGTCACCAGCAGGTAAAAGCTGCCGCCAGGATAAACCCGCAGACAACAATTTTACCCGGTAATCGAAAAATTGAAATTGTCGCTAGGAATGAAGAGTAACCGCCAGGATTAACCCGCAGGTCACGAGGAGGTAAAAGCTGCCGCCAGGATAAACCCGCAGACAACAATTTTACCCGGTAATCGAAAAATTGAAATTGTCGCTAGGAATGAAGAGTAACCGCCAGGATTAACCCGCAGGTCACGAGGAGGTAAAAGCTGCCGCCAGGATAAACCCGCAGACAACAATTTTACCCGATGATCAAAAAAATGATGTTGTTGACAGGAATGAAGAGTAACCGCCAGGATTAACCCGCAGGTCACGAGGAGGTAAAAGCTGCCGCCAGGATATACTCGGAGATAACAATTTTACCGTGATGAAGTGAAAACGTGATGAAGAGTTGATGGGTTCCCGACAGGATTAACCCGCGCGTCACGATTAACAGCTACCGCATACATTAATGCGACTGTTTGACTGCTTTACATAAAGGACACTGGAAAACATAGTCGTCCTTTTGGATTTCGTCCATTTGCAGATCTTGCAAGACTGAGTCACACCTTTTGTGTACCCAACGGTGGCAGTCACTGCATTGAACCATTTGGCCTATTATCTCTTCACGTACTGAATATTCGGACTGACCGCATTTCAGGCATAAGTGACGCATAGTCGGACTTCTTTGTAGGATGACATAAGCCATCTCTTTCCGAAACTTTTTAGCATCGAAATTTTTTGAAATTTTTTTAATTTTTAACGCGCACAAAATGTAGTAGACGACAAATATTCCGCAGTTAACTGCATCAGTTTGTGCGGGGTATTTAGCGCTGGATCCAACCTTCCATTTACTGCAGTCAACGTAGTCACTGGTGCAGGCATTACGTTTCCTTAAGAAATTCATAAATTCATCTTGCTTATCTGAGGTATTTTTTAAATTTAAAGGATCTAAAAAGAGGTAATTTTTACTTTTCATGTCTGCAATTATCAGGCACCAATGGTTTTCATTGATATTTACTGGCATCAGCAATGTTTTTCTTGATATACTGATGTTAGAAAGAATGCTGTTCTTGTTGATGCCACCTTCAATGGCGTTTGTCGCATCTGTGCATCGCACGTTCAAAAAAGTTCCTCTTTTCTCGCCAGTCATGTGGAAATGAATCAATGCATCAATGACAGAGTTTGTGAGCCATCTGTTTAGCACTAATTTTGAGAAGTCAGATGTCCAAATATTTGTCATGCCCTCACCTACGCATGAAACTACGTACTCTTCTCTCTCCGTTAGGTCAACCTTGTCCGAGGTGTAATACTTTACTTGTTTAAAAAGTCCGTTATCGTAACGGCTAAACAAAAGCTTCTGACAACGAACAGCGATTTCTGACTCTTCCCAAATTTCTTTACCTCGACTTATTATCATTTTAGCAAGAGCCACTCTGTAAGAATTTGCGTCAAAGTCACTGCATACCTCACGTTTAAGAAGACACTCCACGTAGTACAAAATGAAAACCCCACAGTTGTAGTCTTCTTTTTGCAAAGGGTAAGACGTTTCTTTCAAAATTCGTAAGTGCTTTTTCATGTTGCAATTTTCTAGGAATGTTTGGAAAAGATTGCAGAGTGTCTCCTCCTTTTCAGAAGAGGTTCCAGCAGGATCTAGAAGACAAAATGTTTCATTACGGATGTCTACGACACACAGCACCCAGTGGCCCGGAAAGAGGTAAGGTACTAATATCTTCTTGTATAATTCTAGGTTTCTTCTGCACACAGATAGCCCTGGAGTGTAATTACATACAAATATTTCATTACTCTCAGCGGTTGATAGAATGCAAATCTCTGATAAATCGTACGTGTGTTCCAGGCATCCTGCACATGCATCAATCGTGGCTGTGCTTAGAGACTTTTCATCCAGCAGCTCACAAAAATTCAAGAGTTGCAACGGTCTATCAAGATCACCATAAATAAGTACTGGTCTTTTTTCATCGCCTCTGCACGTATTCCAAACATACTGAACTTCACTTGGTGATAGTCGGCCCACCAATGATAACTTATTTAAAGTCGCAACTGGAGGAATGGCATATTGACCATAGTATGTCCTTTCTAATGTTTTAAGTGGTGGTTCCGTCTTGTCGTAGATAACGTCTGGAGAGTCCACGTCATCATCATTGTCTACACTTGAAAAGAGGCTCTTCAACAATTTCCTGGCAGATGACTTCGCTGTTGACCTCTCTTTAGCAGCAATAGGCCTTTTGGTACGTTTTTTCTCCGATTCAGGGGGACTGTGCCAGATCTCTGTGTCACATTCATTATTAGATAATTTCATTTTCTTTTCAGGAATGTCGTCTATTTCTGTATCTTCTGATTCTGCACCTTGCTGTGATTTAACGAATGTCTTTTTTATGTTGAACTTATCAAAGTGTGACCTTTTTCTAGCAGATTTATGAAGTTTCCAATTCTCAGTTTGTTGCTTACCCCATTTTCCTTGACTGAATCTGTTTTCCTTCAAAGTGTCACTTGAGGGGTCACTTTTGTTAAAAGCTTTGCAGGACGTGGCATTAAGAGGCTGAGTTTCTTGATTTTTTTTGACTTCCTTTTCAGGTCTTGTGTTATCAATGTTGCGATACTTGAGAAAAGCTTTGCTATTTGTTATGAGCTTTTTATCTACTTTAACCAATTTTGTTTCTATGTACTTCTTTTCCTTATCAGCGAACCTTCCAATCTTATTGTGCAGTGAATCTTTGTGCGTCAAATCCTTCATAATTTTAAAATAATCTTCAGCGTTTGCGTTCGATGGGGGGCAGTAGGAATTTTTTCCTCTGCAATCAGACATTACCTCTGTCCATAATGGAATTAACGGGGAACATTTAGGCATAAAAATGTCTTTCAAGTACCTCGGACAGAACGCGGGATTTTCCTCCAAACACTGTATTTCAGAAGACGTCATCTTTTTTTCCTCCGATTTAATCAGTTGCTTTACATCTTGGAGCAGCCCAAAGCAAAGTTGAAAAAATGGTGAGGACATCAAACTTTCGTCGGAGCCCATTACCAACTCTTCCATGTTCTCAGGGTCAGGCCCGACACCCACAATGTCCTCTTCCATCCTGTGTCCGAGAACGAGAACATTAGCTGCGTCAGAAGTTATTGGAAGCACTTTCTTGCACATAAGCAAACATGCAAAAGCTTTAAACTTCAGCTGAAACTCATCCAAGGTCTTCGTTTCCAGCAGAGCAGCAGTGGCCTCCAATATCAGATATCTTTTCTCCTTCTTGACAGAGTGACTTTTTAGATTCATGGATGTCATTTTTTGCCAATGATTACGGCAAAGCTGAAGAACCACTAGTTTCCAGAAATCATTGTGTGTGTAGGACCCACACAAATATTTATAACAAACACGTAGATAAGCATCTAAGTTCATTTGATTAAATTGAACCATGAATGCATGTATCGTGGCAAAAGAACAATCTGTAATACCTCTACCGATACAGGGCCATTTCTTTCTTAATCGAGTCACACAAAATGACCTGAACAATCGAAAGACGTCACCAATAGCACCCTGATCGTGCTGTACTGAAACCATTTCAAATAGGGGCAAAATGGTTGAGATGACGTTGACAACTCCAGCGTAGACGTAGACTCTGCCTTTCACTCCAGGAGGATTTCTTACAAGGGAACCAGTTGCATCTATATGGACGGTGACCAGCCGCCACGACTTAAAAGAAGAGAGAATTGATGTTATTTGAGCCTTCGTAAAAAGTATTACCTCAAGTGGATTGGCCACTCGGCGAATAAAAGGGTCTTTTTCCTTAACCATGCTTCTTAAAAGAATGTCAACCATATCATTACAATGCATGTCGCCTTCAGCCAGAACTTCAGAGCGCACATTATACAGAACGGCATCTGACTTGACTCCTTCAAGATGCCCTTCCGCGAAAGCGTCGTCGCTTAATTTCTTAATCTGCTTATCTTGATATTTGGAAACCGGATCCTTTCGCACAGCTTTGCGGACTCGCTTACGGCGTTCTCTATTAAGTTGGCGTGTGAAAAGGACGCCAGCCGGATGGTTCGTTTTGCCACGTGAATATACTTCTATTAGAGGAGGACATTTAAAATCTGAAATTTCAACTGCTACAACAAAATGTTTGCATGACCCATCCCGGCAGTAAGAATAAGCATCAAGAGTAATTCCTCGCTTTTTCGATGAAGATACTTTTCCGCAAGACTTGAAATTAACTGTGTGATGTTGATTATCATTTTTTTCAAATTCGTCAAGAAGTAAACTGGACCAAGCTTCGCCATTAATTGTGTATTTACCATGGCTAGATTTTACCAGACATTTCTTCCAATCTTGCCTCGCAATTTCAATGGAAAACTCATAGTTTGTATAGGCCTTGGCACAATAGCGCATCGTTTCCCCTCTCCTTTTGATATTTTGGCCGTATTTGGTTTTCCATCCCTTGCTACTTGCAATGTCTTCATTTTTAGCAAACTCGTCACGATGTTCATCAGAGCCAGATGATGAGTCCTCAGACGATCTGTTTTGTTCACGGTTCTTCAGAAAACTTTTCAGACCGTCACTTTTAAAATCCCTCCTTTTTGTTTTGTTCCAGAGCTCGTCAGTGTCAGTTTCTGATCCACTTGTTCCTTCACTAGATGAACTAGTGACACTTTTTCTGTTGTTTATGTGTTGTTTTCTAAATTTTGGCTCTGGTTTGACGACTTGCTGCTCATCATCAGACTCAGAAGAACTGATGAATGACCTCCCTCCCTTAAAACGAGGTTCTTTGACCGTGAATGGCGAGTCAGTTGCTGTGCCTAAGCCACCAGTGGGTGCTTCACGGACAGCAGTAATTTCGGTCTGCGCCTCATTTTTAATTGAATCTGGAATCCTTTCATAGAGAACAAACACACTTTCCGAAGAGTTGAGCAGGTCACGAACAGAGGCAGACGAAACTTTAGAATCATCAAACTTCTTGAATTCATTCTCTCCAGTCTTGACTGTTGCTGTATAGTGTCCACTTGAAAGTGTTGTTCCTAAATGATTAATGACAGCCAGCAAAGTGTACTTAGAGCCGCGTTTTTCTCCATGCATGTAAGGCCCGACATCGATTTCTTCCTCATTGGAAATTGGTGATTTGGCAATAATTTCTCCGGAAATACTGGACCTGGGGAACAGTTGTTAAAACAGTTAAAAATTGCAGGAGGAATGGTCAAAAATATATAGACGATTATATTTTATCCATGTGAACTCAGGCAGGCCTGGGCGACAAGTGAAAAAGAACGAAGTTAGCTACTGTCAAGTACCAAAAACGGCATTTCAAAATGTGACCGAAAAATCAGCACATTTTTATACATCGCAGGATGCCTGAGTGAAAAACCAGCGGGAGGAAGAAAAACAACAACTCAGCGACAATTGTTGCAAATCAAAGAGGCAAGAAGATGGCTCGACTTGTGGAATCAAATGTGTTAAAAACACTAAGCAGCATACGAGGAGTGAATGACACCCAGCAATACGAATGAAATATATAGTTCGTCGAAAAGTTTTGAACGGTTCCTAAAAATTTCTATTTACAGATTCAGCACCCAGGCCTTCCAGGAGACTGAAAAATATTAACCTCTTAATCACGACTACGAGAAGTTGTGGAGCCTCTACCATTTCAATTCGTCGAACAGCACGGACTGAAAGAAGTTGAAAGACCACATAAACACTTCAAGAGGATTGTGAATATTACCCTTGGTCTTCCTTAAGGTACGTACCCCATGTCTTAACCTTGTTTTTGGCAGAGCAGTTACTACAATGGTATTTGTTTTTGCCGTCCATAACTTCTTCGGTCGCAAAGAAAGCGTCTAAAGCTCCTTTGACGGAGTTCACGGCTTCGACAGAAACCGAAATTTCAGTATAAGGTTCCCGACAGGTGTACGCTTGCAAGCACTGCTGGCACGTGGCTGCCACGGAAGATTTAAATACAAATAGAAAAACCATAGGCTCAAAGATATAATAACAATCAAAAAAGGAGAACTGACTTTCAAACCCGAGCAAACCTCCGAACAGAATATTATAAGAAATTTGGAAATCACCAACAATGGATGTCAGGCCCCCACGACACTGATCGGGTTTTCTGCAAAAATAAAAACAAAATAAAACAACCGTTTGGCTCAGCAACTGAAAAGCGCACTACTTGTTTAACCTGTTCACGGTGCTAATCCAAAAAGGCTTTCATGATATGACTCGACACTCGTTCCACATGTCCACATATCACCGCACAAAAACCTTTCACTAACTAGTCAACGGTTTCCCTTGCAGTGGGCAAAACCATAATGTCGTGCGGGGGTATTTCTAGACTCAGTGCGTGTCTGACAGTACCTTAAACAGGAAAACTTACCCTCCGAAATACTCTACTGAGATTCTTTGTAAGAGCGCTGACACAAACTCCGATGAATCCTGCTGAGCCCCTGGTTCAAACATAGAACCCAAACCTGGCCAAAAAAAGAAGAGGTTTTTTGTGCTCTTTCAACCCAAAAACGTCTTATCTCTGTTGCAAAAAAGAAAAATAAATGTGTACCTTTAACGTGATTGTTAAGATGATAGAGGGCTTCGCGGGCATGAGGGGTCTTTACTCCCTTGTAGATGTTCACTACTGCGCAAGTGGCGCAAAACTTTATGGCACACTTGTTATTAGACTTGTGCTCCAGAATATGCTTTACGAAAAATGAAGATGAAAATAATGCCTGCGATAAATCCAAACGAGGATTGGAGTCGGGTTAGAACAGTAAAAACCTGTTTCCAGATACTTGAAGTAACTGTTAGTACAAACCTGTAGGGCAGCATTCATGTAACATGAGTTACCAACGTTTGTCATACCCACTTCAGGGTGACAAAAGTCTGATCTAGTTTGTTTTTGGAGTGCTTCATCTGGAGCGACGGATGAAATAGACCAGTGTTCCGACGGAAGATTATGACTCTTGGAAGGTGTTGAGGTATAAATTATTGGATCTGAAACGAAGATCCACTGCTAAGTACTAGTAAAACGATGGATTCATAAAGGCCTTCCTCTTTGGACATAAAGTTAAAAGGAAAAGAAGAAGTAAAAACATTGAACCAGTGAAATTTTTTACCTTTCAGCAATCCATTCTTGACTTCATACCACCAAAATTTGCATTTTACAAACACTTTCTGCGTATCAGCAGCAGATGGTTTAGAAAGTACCTGAGGGTTTCTCTGAGCCCACTGCATCAAAGATTCAGCGACATTCAGCAGCTCTGAACAAGAGGAATACCTTTTTCCATCATTGTTGTGTAACAAAGACGATATTCTTTTGTAAAAAATAGAAGAGGAACACACTTCTTGTATAAATGTGGTTTCAGAGGTTGAAGAACCAATGGCTAAAAGGTAACTGTTAACTGAAAAAATAAGCTTTTTCCGTAGCAAGTTGTTATTCCGTTCATAGCTAAGCTTGACCCAAAACCGTACACATGGAACATTGCGGACTCTCCTTTCATTTAAAATGATATACCCACGTGTTGGCATATTTTAAATATATGCTTGAAACTTAATTTTAGTGGCCGGGAGACTGCGAAGCGAATGACTCTTGTGGGGCTAATAATTTGAGTGCGAGTCCGGATAAGGACCTGAAAATGCTCGGCCGATCCCGCTGATTGGCTGAGCGATTAGTGAAGCCAGTTACTTCACTGGGGTTAAAAAACTTTTCCTGTCTGTCTGTGTGTCCGCACTACTCCTGAACGGCTTGGCCGATCTGGCTGAGATTTTGCAGGGTTATTAGGTATGTCCTTGGCTCGCCACACGCCAAAATGCAGCTTTCTATCGCAATATATTCAGTTGTACCAACGAAAAAACACTGAAAAACGGCAGAAAAAGTGCAACTTTTTTGTGACATTTCATTTTCGAGACATTTTTACATGGTTTCGCATGGTTTGGAAGGTGCTGATGACGGAAATGAAATCCATTATGACCCCTGACCAAAGTGTCAACCACGTAGGGGCTACCCCGTCTAGAATATTCTAATATAATATACTTCGACCATTCATCACGTAGTGCACTACTCATTGCCTCAATGAACCTTAAAACAGCTTGCCGAAGGCAAGCAGGAAGCGCCGCAGGCCAAGGTAGGTGTAACGCCAGGCGTGGATTGTCGAAACTAGCGCAGCATCGCGAAGCCTGTTACGACAAGACACGGTCTGGCGTAAACCTACCTTGTTTTTTGTATGATCGTGGACCACAATCATTTCGGCCCCACAAACCAAAAAAAAAAAAAAAACTTAAAAAAAAAACGGAAAAGGGCAACTCCTTGCTGACTCAGCTTTTTAGGAACCTATTTGTATTGTTTCCTTAGTTTTCAAGGGCGCTGAGGACGAAGACGGAATCGGTTTTGATTTAGGAGTTAACAGTGGTGTGCCCAACAGAATATGTGGCTTCACCTGCGAACCCTCTGATTGCATTTCTTCAAGTACCTCGCCATAAGCATGACACACAAAAAAAAACGAGGCATAAAATGATTTTGGCACTGTGAAAAACGCTTGAGTTCCGAGTGGTTTTGATTTTAAGGTTACATTCTGGTATTCTTGCGAAAGGTTAGTTGAAATAGGACACATTCTTTCATTAAGATTATAATTTCCACATTCGAACGCACATTTTGTTCTCTTGACGCAGTCCGAGAGCCCATTTTGGCCGTTTCAGGCTACGTTTCTGTAAGTTTTGATCCCAAGCGACAGAGAAAACCGTAACTCGTTTAGGACTTTAAACGTTTTTCTGTCTGCGTGTGTCGGAGGGAGGCTGGCGCCGCAGTCGGAGGTTCTTGTAAACGCTGTGCGTACTATAGGAAATTGCGCAGCGTCGCGAAGACTAATACAAGACGCGGTCTGGCGTACAACAACCTCGCTTTTGAAAAGCTTACGGTATTCATAACTCAAAATGCCAATAACGTTTTTAATGTCAGGTTACGTTAGCATGAATGCTACTGATTGATCAGTATAATCACGAGTAACTGCAACTTCGAACGACAATCTAGCTCAAAAAGCTTGTCAATGGTAATGTCAAGAACACTTTAGAATGTAGAAGCCGGAACGTTTCAAGAATGAATCGGAAAGAAAACATTCCAGACCAACCTTTTTCGTTCATAGCATGCGCAAGATGACTTGAAAGATATAGCCAGGGTACTTGAGGCTCTGCGACTTAAATTGGAGAATGCTTCGTGCCATCGAATGTGAAATTTCTGTCGGTCCTTAATAAGACTTTACAATCGTAACGAATTTTCCAAGTAGGACCTAGTACGAAGAAACTTTGATTTTCACCATTACTCCTACTTCATTTTTTAATAGTCATATCATTCATTCCATTCAGATAAACAATTAATTTAACTGCTGACGTTTGGACTCCCTAGGTCAAAATGTAGGAGGACCTGGTAAGATGTCATGAACGCAAATACAGTTGGAAACGTCTCATATTTCAGCCTGAGCACCGATGACACTACAAGGTAGGTGTATGCCAGACCGTGTCATGTCGTAACAGGCTTCGCGAAGCTGCGCCTGTTCCGACAATCCACGCCTGGCGTTACACCTACCGTGGCCTGCGGCGCTTTGCCGAAAATCTGCGTACAAATCTGCGTGATAACTGGTGCAGGGGGACACCGACCCCCCTTAGGGTCAAAATGGATTTCATTTTCATCATCGGCACCCTCAAAAACATAAAGGAGCATGTTAAATTTGGTTCAAAGCGTGAAGTCAGAAAAATGTTGCATTTTTCTACCGTTTATTAAGTGTTTTTCTGTTGGTATGACTAAATGGATTGAGGTAGAAAGCTACACGAGACGGATCTTACGCTACTCGCAACAGATCTCTAAAAACTAAATGGTCCAACCTATCCTAACATAACCTAGTCCTATATAGCTCGGCTTGTTTAGCACGGACTGTGGAACTCGGCCTATATAGCTCGGACTATGTAAACACATATGAATATAATAAAAACAAGGTGGGTGTACGTCAGACCGTGTCATGTCGTAACAGGCTTCGCGATGCTGCGCCTGTACGGACAATCCACGCCTGGCGTTACACCCACCTTGGCCTGCGGCGCTTTGCCGAAAATCTGCGTACAAATCTGCGTGATAACTGGTCGAGGCAGCATTCGGTTTTTGGTCCTATGCTGGGGGGCTCACCCCCCTATGGGTTGAAATTAGTTTCATTTTTATCATCAGCACCCTCGAAAACAAAGAGGACGATGTAAAACTGGGTTTAAAACGTGCAGTCAGAAAAACGTATTTTTCAACTGTTTTGAGGGGTTCCGACAGGAGCCCCTATTGCATTTGACCGAAATTTCTTTTTTTTTATTCTTGGTCATGACATACGACATGCCAGTGACATGTCAGTCACATGTTTGTGGTGAACGACAATATTGTTGACCTCAACGATCCAATCTTTGGCCTCAACTATCGTTGACCTCAACGATACTTCCTAGGCATGACTTACGACATGTCAGTCATACTTACAAACATGTACGTCACTTGTTTGTAACATGTCAGTCACATGTTCGTGACATGTCAGTCACATGTTCGTAACTTGTTAGTGACATGTTTGTGACATGTTCGTCACATGCTTGTGACGTGTCATGAACATGTCACAAACTTGTCACTGACATGTCATATAACGACATTTGACAAATTTGAACAATATGCCATTAACAAGCTTACTTCAAACTCTAATTAAAATTCTTTTCAATAATATTTCAAATGCCAATTTTATTTCTTCTCGGTTTTCCATTATTGTACAAAAAATTAAAATTTTTCAGAGTTGGCAATTGTTTCCTATCTACTGGTAAAAATTTATTTTCCTATAATAAAAAACTACTTTCGCAACTATTATTTAAATTAGCGGAACACTACGCAACGCATGAGCATTGGAATTTTGTTCTATCGCATGACTGAATGGATTCAGGTAGAAGGCTGAATCTTGGTGTGTGCCGAGCCAAGGTTATACCTCATGACTGCAAAATCTCAGCCGGATCGGCCGAGCCGTTCAGGAGGAGTAGTCCGGACAGAAACACGCACGCACGCAGACAGACAAATTTTTTCAACCCGACTCGGGTAACTTGCTTCGGTATCGCTCAGCCAACAATTTAAACTGGTATCTTTGAATGCCTATTTTTTTCAAGTTAACAGTTACCATAGAGCTAGATCACAGAAGTAGTCTCACACACCTTTATTTAAGCCCTTCTCTGAAATTGATTTTTGGGCATCATCAAAACTTCCATATTGTTTCAGAATATGGTCTCGAAACAACCCAGAAGTACACCAGGACATATCTTGAACGGATTCTGTAGTGGAACCTGTCCCTAACACAAACAGTGTTGCAATTAATGAAAAGAAAGATGGACATTGCAACACTTGACGGACAATACAGAGAAAATTAAAACCCTTACTACCACTAAAGCAATGAAAAGTGAGCGACGATTGAGCTGCTCCTACACATTAAATAACTATGCAGGTTTTTGTGCGCACCCGCGCACGAAATTAAACATGAAATATGTAACGCACGAATCTATACGCGACAATGCACGAATTAGTGCGCGGGTATGCAGAAAATCGTGATTTCTTGCGCACAATTTTGTGCGCAACATACGCACAAAATCCTACATAGCAAGTGAGTGTGTACCCGCTTGAGCGATATCACGAGAAAAGAAACCAATCTGAGACTGTGCCCGCAAACGTAACACAATTACAAGATAGGAGTACGCCAGACCGTGTCTTGTAACAGGCTTCGCGATGCTGCGCCTGTTACGACAATCCACGCCTGGCGTTACACCTACCCTGGCCTGCGGCGCTACACACTTAATTGCTATGTAGTTTTTTGTGCATAGCTTTGAACGAAATTGAGCATACGTTTGGAAATGCACGAATTCGTGCGTAGCTAAGCATGAAAATGTGCATTGTTATGCGGCACCACGTGCGTTGTTGCGCACAAATCTGTGCGTTCCACGCGTATGCTCAATATCGTGCAAAGCTATGCACGAAAAAAATACAGGTCTGCGATAAATACACGCTACCAAATTTGTTAAACAAATTGATTTTCCTGACTTGTTTTTTAAGTTCTTTGAGGGCACAGTCTCTTCTAAGTTTCCCATAGTTTAAACTTCCGGCCTAGTGACGCATCTCACACCCTCTCCCATGAAACTTCAAGCGCAGCTGCGATTACTGCAAACCGGAAGTAGCATCAACACAATGGAAATATAAAAATGACCAGTAGTCCTGTCGAAAGAAATCGTGCCGTACATTGCCATACTTCACGGTGGCTTTACCTGGACCAGAATATTGAAACCGTACATCGAAGTTTCTGATTACCATCTGCCCCCGACACGCTTTCCAATGTTAAATAGAGCATTTTTACGAATCCCTAGATCGGGAGGGAAAGAATAAAAGTAAGAACTTAAATACCGCTTCTGAGCATGCTCAGAGGCGGTTTTATTTCTTACATTCATTCTTTTACTTCCGGTCCAGGAATTCGTTAAAATACCCGTTGTAGGTTTTCTTCTCAACCGGAGCTCATTCCGAATTCCCCATACTTCGAACTTCTGGTCAAAGGACACATCAGAGACCCGCTACGATAAAACTTCTAGCGCAGCTGTGATAACTACAAACCGGAAGTAAAATCAACACGATAAAAATAAAACATGATTCATGGTCCTGCCTACAGACTAAGGGCACCTAACGCTCATGGTTCACCGTGATTTCTAAAGAAAGGCGTTCTCGATTAGTCGGATTTCGGATTACGCTACCCTTGTGCTGTGATAATCGGCAAGGTTAAGGAGTCAGTCTTACGTTCCGGTACAGGGTACTTTCGTATATCCTGAACCGGAAGCAAGCAAACGCCATGTCAAGTTTTCATCTACTTTCGCCAACATGACGCCTGTTTGCTTCCGGTTCAGGATCTACGAAAGTATCCTATTGTGCGCAGGTCACAAATGTCACTACCTTCAATACTAATTAGTATTTGTACTTACTCGCGACTTCAGCGTTGCTCCGTGGCCGCAGTGACATGATGACTCCGGTAAACAATGAACGCCACTTGACTAACTATTCATAAGCACTGAGAGCCACCGCGACTAACTCACTGAAGAAGAAACGCGGTCGGAACAGCACGTACCCTACAGAAACAAGCCGCGCAGAAGCGGGACGAAGACACGCCGAAAACGAGTGTGATGACTTTCTAAGCAACGGCTGCAAAACAAAGGTAAGCTCAGTGCGGCTACGAAAGAACGCTAAAGCACCGGGAAGCCTGGATTACTTCGCGCACAAGGTACTGCCAAGAACGCAGATGGTAACCGGAAGAACAAAACAGAAAATCATTGATGTTCCAAAGGCTTCGCCAACGGTTGGTGCGCCCTCCCGGGGTCACTACTAGAACCACCCGGTGTCAGCTTCTCAACCCGAGGCCCAGGTGCGCTGCTGCAGGTGCAACAAGGGTCGTGCATAAACCACGTGTCCTAGGGGGGGAGTCGGAGGCTCATCCCAAATACATAGAAAGTTTAAGTAAGGCAACAAGGGGGAAAATGAGGCGAAGGGGGGAGAGGGAAAAGGAGGCGAAGGGGGGAGGGGGGGAAGGAAAATGGCCGTTTTTGGGTCACGTGGTGTGTGAGCGACCCCTGTATATGGCGAATGTCGGCAACAGACCCTACGCGTCAGGGCAGTTCCAGTTACATAATGGACGTAGGTACGTAGGTGCACTCCAGACCGTGTCTTGTCGTAACAGGCTTCGCGATGCTGCGCAAGTTTACACCATCCACGCCAGGCGTAAATAGACCCCGTAAGTCGTCGCCAAGTAAAGAACAAGAGTAATTAGACAGGAACCAACAGCAAGGCAACTTGTGGCCGGTACAGTAAACTGTCAACAGCTGAACCTTAAATGTCAAACGCGTAGAACCTGGAAGAAGTTCAAGGCAGCGGCCGCCCTCCAAGTGCCGTACAGCTGGTTCTTGATTTTTGATTACATTAGATCTTTACTCATCGACGAGTGAATGGTTTATTGGTGAGACTGGCGCAGCATCGCGAAGCCTGATACGACAAGACACGGTCTGGCGTACACCTACCTTGTTTACCCAAGTAATAGGGTACTTCGGAGAAAATCCAGACCGGAAGTCAGCAAGAGAACGAGGAAAAACAAAACAGCGTCGCGCAGCCGTGTTGGGCGGTGGTGGGGGCCGTTTTGGGCAGAGTGGGGGTAACATGCGGCCGCCGCTTTTACCCCAACTCTGCCTAATACGGCCCCCACCACCGCCCAACACGGCTGCGCGACGCTGTTTTGTTTTTCCTCGTTCTCTTGCTGACTTGCAGTCTGGATTTTCTCCGAAGTACACTATTAACATCGTTCCTTATGTTTTAAAGGCACTCATGACGGCAGGGAAACCCATTTTGAGGCCGGTCCTGATTTGAATCTCCGTAGAACATAATTTAACCAGTTGTAATCCCAAGTTTCAAACTATGTCCAATTTTTTCAAACGTGTTGAGTTGAAAGATGTCATGCTATCAGGGATGATACCCAAAACAAAACTGACGCTTTTACGACGACAGTTTGCATTTATGCCTATAAATCAAACACTATGGCAGCTACAACCTAACTGTACCCAGGATTGTGAAGTATACCGGAGTTTTATTCCCATATGTACACTGTCTGTAACGAATGTTCGAAAACAACAAAACTGTCAACAACATGGTCGTTGTCCTACAACATCTTTGTTTAACTGAAACGACGGAAAAGTTGTCTTCCAACAAGTAAGTTGTTTTAGAATGACCCAACTGTCCTTTATCAACGACATTCTCTGTTCGTAAACGACTGCTGTCATTTAAAAACAACATTTGTCAGAAAAAAATTAGCAATAGATTTGTTGTCAATTAACAACAAAATTTCTGAGAGTTTAGCAAGTCATAATTCCGCTTCTTTAAGTTCTGTTATTTTTGGAGACCTAAAAACCAAACTCAGGGAAGGAATTTTGCCTTCATCCATATGGAAACATAACTCCGATACACTTTGCACACCAAGGAAAAGTTCTTCTTTTGTTTGTAGCTGCTGTAGTTATTGAGCTTAAGTCCTAAATGCAAACTGTCATCGCAGCAGCCTGGTATTGTTTCGTTATGGGTATCATCTATCGATGCAATTTGACCAGTTGAACCCTCTTCTCTGACTGGAGACCTCTGGTTTCGACCCGCGATCACAACGATTAAAGTGCTCATTCCCGGCAAAGAAGCTTGGGGTGCTCAAGTGCTGCAGGCCAAGGTAGTTGCAAGCGCCAGGCGTGGATTTTTGAAAGTGGCGTAGCATCGCTGAGCCTCATACGTCAAGGCACGCTCTGGCGTAGACCTTCCTGGTTAAGATGTGAAAACGATAATAGGGTTCTTCGGAGAAGAGCTGGAACGAAAGTTGAGAAGAATTCAATCAGGAAGAACAAAAGCAAAACGTGTATGCAAATATAGCTCTGCGGAAGCGGCAGAACGGCGACGCAGGCGCTCATTCCCATGAGTTACGCGTACTTCGTTCTTCCCGATTTCTGCTTAACTTCTCCGAGGTACCCTTTCGGAGATAGGGTATTTCGTCATACACTAAGGCTGAAGTTGTGCGCCGACAGGAAAGCCGGGTGGTAGAAACGTAGTATAAGATAAGTCACGAGTAGCGTACCACTGTAGGTTCATCGTGATTTAAATACACGGCGAAAACTGTTCTTCTCTCAAACTCTGGTTTGCCCAGGAAGCCCATAGTGAAGACACACTGTAAAAAATTTATTCGTAAATTTACAAACTTTTGTTGGGTAATTTTGTTGCACGAATAATTCGTAAATTTACTACGGTTTCATGTTTCCTTAAGATTTATGAAATATTTTTCACATGATTTTTGGTAAAATTACGAACTTTTTACGCGTCGAAAATTACGCCTACGGCTTTTGTTCCTGTATGTCATGCTGATTAAATGGAAATCAACTTGTTTCGACCATTTTTTTGTTTTACGATATTCTTTGTAAATTTACGAAGACTTTACCCTATTCCATAATTTCACTAGCAATTTGTACAACGAAATTACCCAAAGATTAGTTGTAATTCTAAGAAACATTTCATATTTTATTGACTTCGCTCTCGAATTTTCGTCACCATTGACATGTATTCGTTAGTGCTATTTCATAAGTCATAAGTTTACAAGCAAAATTCATAAAAATAAGAAGATTTCTGTGATGAATAATTCATAAAACGGCATTTAAAAATTTATTTCATAAGACAATGAAATATTTTCGTTTCTTTACAAGGAATTTGTAAAAAAAATATTCGTAAATTAACAATAATTTTTTGCAGTGTAGCTCGCACGCGGTGACCAGAGTGGAGGAAGCGTGTGGGCGTGAGCTGCAGTGCACCCTAACCCTGCTCTAAACTGCCCCCATCACAGGCCACAGTAGCCGCGCGATGATCTTTTGTCTCTCCCGCTGCGACCGGTTTCGATCCCGATCTTTCACAAATTATGGACAAGACCCAGACCGGAGGTCAGGAAGAGAACGGGAGAAACAAAATAGCGTCGCGCTGCCGTGTGGGCCGGAATGGCTATGCGCACGCCGCCTTTACCCCCACTCTGCATATTACGGCATCCACCACCGCCTAGCACGGTCCCGCGTCGCTCTTTTGTGTCTCCCGTTCTCTTGCTGACATCTGGTGTGGATTTTCTCCGAAGGACCCTATTGTATACAGAGTTGATAAAGAAATGCCTTACCATGTCATTCTTTTGATGAGATTATTCCGTCCAATGTGAATTTCACACATTGTGAAACGCTATTGTTGAAGAACTGTATCTTTTCCAGTCCTGGTTCCAGTTTCGGAGATAAACTCATTCGTATGAATACATGGTAGCTTTTCCGGTCCTAGCCATTACTTCACGATGAATGGGGAACTTCGGAGAAAATGCAGGCCGGAAGCCAGCAAGTGAACGGGAGAAACTAAAGAGCGTGGCACGGCTTGTTGGGAGGCGGCGCAGCGGCGGTTGGGGCCGTAATGGGCTGGGCAGAGTGGTAGTAAAAGCGGCGCGTGCAAGCTGCTCCCGCTCTACCCATTATGTCTCCTTTTACCACCCTGCACAGCCGTTCGGCGCTCCTCTGTTTCTCCCGTTCGCTCGCTAATTTCCGATGAGGTGCAGGAAAGGTCAGTGCGGGGAAGAATCGAACACTGCAGGAGCGTGTATTAACCGCACTCCCTTATATTAGACTGAATTGTCCAAGTTTGGCACTCGGAAATATTTTCTACTGGTCATTTGCACCTTACCAGATAGCGCAATCGTATTGGTAGGTCTGTAAATGAGTGAAGTCAGTCTAAAAGTGGGGCGTCCGAGTTTTCCCCAACCCTAACGTGTTCAGGTCTTCCCCGCACTGACCCATGTGTCTGATAGAATACACGAACATATCCTTTGATTTCAGCGTCAGCCTTCGTTTGCGTAATGGATGACGTGGTTGGAGCGTTGTTGCGAGGTCAGCACTATCCTCCGTCTATGAGGGAGAAAATCTGCAGTGCAGTTGAAGAGGCCAGGGAGATGGGTATTTCTCCAGTAGAGGTGGCTGTTGCACAAGGTAAGAAACTATTCCCACCGCATAATTCGTGCTTAGCAAAGACATGTTTGTTTTGGGCTAAGAGTAGCGGTAATGCCAATGAAGTTCGTCTACACGCTTAAAATCTTACGAAGTATTTTGAGCATAAATAATACCAACTAATTTACTTTGTTATACGAAGAAATAGATCGTAAATTACGAACTACGTATTTTCTTTGTAAGCTTATGTATGCTCGCTCATAATACTTTGTTATGCCAAGCTACTTTTGTTTGTAAGGCCTAAATTAGTTTGTAAGGTTTTCTTAGTGTAGACAAGGTTTTTAATCTGCATTACAATGATAATACGAAACATCAATTTGGATCCGAAGAGTTCGATGTGTAAAATAAGTTTCAAAACATAACAAAATCCACTTTGTACTTACAAGTGATTATTTTCATGTCATACACTCCGATTTTGTCTGAACATCAAACTTGCTGAAACAATACATGACCACACCACTTTAAGAATTTTTAAGACCTTAAAATACTCTGCACACTCAAGTGTGTTACATAGTGCACTCTTAATTGCAGTATGCTTCCAAGCACACTCTTACTTACATTATACTTGCTAGGCACACTCTAAAAAAGTGTGTTTCTGGCATGTACACGCTGAAATGCACTTGATTAGTCCTATCTAAAAGCACGGGCCCCTTTAAGTGTACTTGCTGGCTCACTCTTATTTAGCGTGTACTTGGAGGCACACTCTACTCTTCTCTACTTTAGCGTGTGCCTAGCAGTAGGCTGCAAAAAAGGGGTTAGAAGCATGATGTGAATAAGAGTGCACTAGGTACACACTTCAGTTTGCAGAGAAGGGTAAAATTGGCCATGTTCTGCCATTCTTTTGCCACATTTTGGGATTGAACTGAAAAATTGATCCAAATTCGAGCAAGGCTTGGAATCATGTTAGACACGCCGGAAAAGCTTTTCCGCGTGCCAACAAGAAAACAGACGTTGACACGCGGTGTGGAAGTAACGTCATATGTTATCATATACATGCTGGAAAAGCTTTTCTGGCGTGCAAATAATACATTTTTTTCTTATTTAAATGTGGCGTGCCTATTATCACTCCGTAACAAGATTGACATGAATAATGGAGATAATCGGAGGGCACTACGTACAAACTTCTTAAAACGATTTCCAAAAATATTTGTTTTTGTATCAATTAAAGGAGGGATATGAAAAACGTAAAAAGAGGCTGCAAAAATTACATGGTGCTACTGTAAACTAGGCCACACTAGCCGTTTTCATTCGCCCTCGACGCAACTCGGCATTATCCAATATGCGCTTCTCTGTGGGATACCCCGCCGAAAAAACAGTAGTGTTTCCAAATCAATGGAGCACACCACCAAAATGACTAATTTTACTAAAAATTAAAAGGAAAGATTTTGCGCCAAAATGTGGCGAGACAAAAAGTCTCGCCAAGTTTTGGTCAGACCTGAAAGTCTCGCCAAAATTTGGTCAGACAAAAATGTCTCACCACAGAATGGCGAGACTTGAAGTGTCTCGCCACAAAATGGCGAGACTTTTGTGTCTGACCACAATGCGGTCAGACTTTTGAACCCAGTCAATAAGGTCTATGCGGCCTGCTCAGCGGTCAGACATAAAAGTATCACCATTTTGTGGCGAGACATTTTTGTCTGACCAAATTTTGGCAAGACTCTCAGGTGTGACCAAAACTTGGCGAGACTTTTTGTCTCGCCACATTTTGGCGCAAAATCTTTCCTTTTAATTTTTAGTAAAATTAGTCATTTTGGTGGTGTGCTCCATTGATTTGGAAACACTACTGTTTTTTCGGCGGGGTATCCCACAGAGAAGCGCATATTGGATAATGCCGAGTTGCGTCGAGGGCGAATGAAAACGGCTAGTGTGGCCTAGTTTACAGTAGGTTTACAAACGATGCATTGAACAAATACTGTGAACACACAGCGGATTTATCCGAAAATGACAAAAGTACATACACTGTTCCTGATTAAGTTGTAATTTTACAAATAAAGTCCTGCTAATTTTGCAACACGACAGAGTTGTAAATTTTACAAAGAATGTCGTAATATTTTTGAATTTTCCTTTGTATATCTGAACATGGTCAGCTTCTCTCATGCGAATGAAGCAGAAAAATATTCATTTTGAGAGGTTCAAATTTTAACGAAATGCAATTGTAAATTTAACATTTTTCCTTGTTTACGATTGTGAAATAATGATTAAATATCAGTAAAATTCATTTTACAACTGGTTCGTGTTGCAAAATTAGCCGGACTTAATTCGTAAATTAACGAGTATCCTCGGAAATTTACGAGTTTTGTCGTAAATTTACGAGTATCTTCGTAAAATTTGGAGTATCTTCGTAAATTTACGAAAAGACGTGTGAAGAACACACTTGTTTTTGCTAAATTATGAAAAAACTTGCAAAATAACAATTATATCTGTAAGTGGACAAGAAAATGTAATTTTACAAAGCAATTCGTGACGATTACGGCCATCATTTCACGAATTCTTGCTACAGTGTATCCTATTTGAGGTCTTACCCAGTAGATTCAGGAGTTCCGTAAAATTTTTGATTTTGGAATCAGGACTACAAAGGCACTTTTCTTAATAAGGATTAAAACACGATTTACCAAAGTATTATTTCACTCCCTTTAATCCAATTACAATAATTTTCTTTCTTTGTTCCACAGCCTTCAAGCCAGACAAAGAAGAACGCCGCGACTTCTTTCAGAAAATTCTGAAACCTATGAAAGTTCGCAAAACATCACGCGGCCACCGGAGCTCCAAGAGCATAGAGAAGAAGCGGTCAAAATATTTTGACAAAACTAAGAAGTATGTATTTTGCTAAGCGATCGCGAATTCCTGAACTTTTGGCAAAAATACTTTTGTTAGTCTGGTTGTCTGCCTGTCCAAATTTTTTCTTTACCGTTCGACCGAGTAAGATGAAATTAGGATGAAGATTTTTGAAGACATCGCCATAGGCAAAACAATGGGATCTTTGACTAAATGGGTTAGGAGGATACCTTGTGCCGGCACTTGCACTTGCAAATGCATGCTAGTATGTACACATACAAACGCATACTTGGCCCAGTACACTCTTATAAATGCATGCTTGGCAGGACACACAACTGCATGCCTGGCGCCGCATGACTCCATGCTACGCATATGCATGTAACAGTGTTCTTGCCAAGCATGCGTTTGCAAGTGTGTTTTTGGCCATGTTTGCGAGTGAAAGTGTACTTGCAAGCATGCATTTATAGGTGCGTGCTTAGTCGACAGTTAGGTTTGAAGTGCGCTTTCGAATAGAAAATTTTTATCATTATTCAGCAAGGCTCATATTTTTAAGTAATATTGACAGTGGAACCAATTTCGAAGTGAGATATTTGCCAGAACGTCCCCTCAATGCATGCCAGACTGCTTGGCGCGTAAGGTGCTGCGGCATCACTGTACATATTTCTATGACGCCAATGAATCCAGAGTCAAACGGGCTTTTATGATGGAAAATTCGGACATTATATCCTAGGATTTTAAGAAATTTCCGCTGATATTATAACTCTATTGAAACTGTCTGTTGAGTGTGGAGCAATCCATAAGAAGGTGGTTGTAATAATAATAATAATAATAATAATAATAATAATAATAATAATAATAATAATAATAATAATGTAAACTAACGCTTGGCTAAGGACCTTCCTTACTCAGAGGTGGCTCTCTCAAGGATGAGGTGACTCTTGACTGAGGTGACTGGTCCTCGTAAACCACCTCAAAGTTTTTACCGTGTATGAGTTTTTTGAGAATTCCCACATCTTAGAACCTTATCCATGACAGACCCACTCACCTTTGGACAATGGCAACCCCTGCACATCTTTACAACCGTCAACTATTTAACACGGATAATTAGTTACGGGCTACATATGCTTGGGGACTTTAGTCAGGCAGTCATTGACGCTTGGAAATGCTCAAAGGTTCCATCACGCTCGTCCGATTTTAATCTTCATTCTCTTAATTTTTTTTTTGTTTGTGCAGCCTACAAGAGCCAGAAGGATGCATGCTTCGCCCAAATTATGAGCATCATGTCCTAGTAGGCGACAGCAACTTGCGGAACTTCGCTGAGAGCTTGGGGTATTTGCCAACCTATGAAGGTACAACTCATTATATTCTGACCGTGTCTAGTGTCCTATTTTGTAAATTAGGCGTACGGTTTTCTCTGGCATGCGCCTAAGAACACCCAGAATGACAGTGTACAAGTGTTGCATTTCCAGTTTAGTTATGCCTGTCACGCCATAACTTTGCCATGTGTCTGACCGTTCATTTTTCAGTGATAGGTTATCTTCTTACAGGTAAAGTGAAAACTATCGGGCACTGCTGGGGAGGTGCTACAATCCGAGAAGTGGCGGAAGAAATTTCGAAAATGCGTGAAGACAAGCATATCGTCATGGTCGGATTGAACGACATCTTAAGGGTACATTTTAATATAAACTTTCACTCCTTAATAGGGTGGAGCGATGAAACGAAAGACAAATCTGTTTTCACGGTAATGGGTTCCTCAGGACAGTAAAAGACTAGTGCCAAAAAGATTTGAACCGGGGCCCCCCCTTCCACCCCCTTGAAGGCCTCTAAGTTGGGTCCAAACGTAACGGGCTAAAGACCTAAAACGAAAATTCTGATAATAATTATCAACATTCTCAGACATATTCCGCTCCAGACCCGACATAAAGCATATCAAATTTGATCGTAGTTCCTTTACAATACCCGAAAAAGTGCAATTTTTACGTTTCGACCCAACTTTGAGGCCATCATGGTGGTGGAAGGTGGTGGACCCGGGTCAAACCTTTTTGGCACTAGTCTTCTCACGTCCTGAGGTACCCATTACCGTGAAAAAAGATTTGACTTTCGTTCCATCGCTCCACCCTACTCCTTAACCCGCTTGATGTATTACGATTGAGTTATTTCCACGGTTTATGGTGAATATCTACTTTAAGGGCTCCGCCGACCTTGAGCCCCTAAAGTAGACTAAAAGACGCGGAAAATGACGCTGAACACGAAGATGATCACCATTTTGGGGGCTGTGGAACGGTTTGGTGTCATTTTATAAAAACAGTGACTCACTTGAACCTCAAATCACATACTTTAAGTTCATCAAAGTCCCTCTTTGCAGAATCTTCTTGTATGACGCGGGCCTGCAAACTTAATTTGTTTGACCAAAGTGCTTCTGTCCCAGTTCGAACCGCAGACAACTGGGTGATTCCGCTCGTAGAGGGCGTTTTCGTGTCCACACCCTTCCCACAGTAAACTGATGAGAGTGAAGTAAGTTTCTGCACTCTTAAATCTTGTTTGGCCTTAGACTAGCTTGACCCCATTGAATAAGGAGTTTAAAAGTAATGATCTGACTCAGGAGGGAGGCTAAAAGGGCCGTTTTTGTAATTTCCGTCATGTCCATTCACACCTTGCGCGAACTTTGCAGCTCTGTAACTTTTTATTTCAATAATATTTTTTAATTCTACTTACACCCATTGACAGTCTAGAGTATGGTTACTAACTTGCTTAAGTTTCATAACTTTTTGTCGACTGGAAGTATTCTTTGGGAACCTGCTCAAAATGTCCACCGTACTCCGATTTTCACCTGAATGGTTTCACATTTTCCACCAAAAACACTACTTGGAGTGTTCCCCGCCCAAAACCACTGCCATTTCTGAAATCGGCATGGTCCCTTTACCCTATGAATGAATCCTGGTGGCGGAAAAGCAAGGAAGCTGGGCGTGCGAGTGAAAGTTGTGTGTAAATAAGGTGGGTTGTAACAATTGATGTAATTTCCGTACGTCGGTCTCGTACCTCTCCCTTTCTGTTTCAAAATTCATCCTTTGCGTGAACAGACGTGTCATGACGTCGCACTTGCGTGCCAAACATATGACATATTTCTATGGCGATAGAGAGTCGCTGTGAGGAATTAACATCTGTTTGTAACTTCCGTCGTGCGTAATTTCCGTCATGTTTTCTGTAAATTCCTTCATTTTTCATAGGGGGTAAAAACGATAGTCAACTTGTAGCTCGCCCACGCTCAGAGGGTCATCTTGGGGTTCTATTGAAGCCATGTAGGCTAAATTCAGGTCAAAAGCAAAAGATTCGTAATGTGACTTTAAGGGCTGTCAAAAACGCCGTCTACGCACGGAATCACCCCACTGTTCGAAAGTCAATGTAGAAAATGTATTGAAGCAACACATTTAGGCGTCCGCAGGCGTGACGGCACGGGCGATTGGCCACTTAGCTTGAGAGCGGGCCAGCCTTGCTGCGAGGCTAGCAGCGCTAGCGCCATCTCTCGCAACAATGTGGATTTAACGCGAGACGAACCATAGACGTGGTTTCTTGTGGTTTTCGGTTTCTGTTCTGTTGTCATTCCCACATATTTTCCTTTCTATTAATGCGACAAAAAGTGTAGAAAAGAATAGAAAAGTTATCGTGGAAACGGTTATCTTGGTTTTTATTGTCGTCCTACTGTCAAGCTGTATTAGTTTCACACTTTGTCTCGCATTAATAGAAGGGATGTGTCGCTTCCAAACATGTCATATATTGACTTCCGAACTGTTGTCTGCGGTACGAACTAGACATAAATACTCTTTGGTTAAACAAATTAAGTTTGCAGACCCACGTTATGCGAAACGATTCTGCTAAAAGCGTGTTTCATGGAGTTAAAGTGTGTCATTCCAGGTTATGGTGAGTCACTATTTTATTAAAATGACACCAAACCATTCTACAGCCCCAACAACGGTGGTCATCTTCGTGTTGTCTCTTGGTCTACTTCAGGGGCTCCAGATCGGCGGAGCCCTTAAAGAAGATATTAAAAATGTCTGGACTTCTAACATTTTCAACATGATAATTGTGCTGACAAAAGAGCACAAGTCCACCGTTTTCTGAGAAATACAATGTGAGTGCAAGTTACTCCAACGGTTCTCTACTCAACAGCGCAAATCTACCCAATTTCACGCGGTTTTGCCAGAAAATCGATGGACTTAGGCTGTTTCGTGCGAATACAAATATACACGCTCAAGGCGTTCGGCTGTGCTCACATTCGAAGGAAACGCGTTAGCCATATGAATTCAATTTAACTAGCAGCAGATGCAATACATGTTGACTACACAAGCCTTGCAGTATGTATTACCGATATCTGTCAAGACAGCGTTAGTCCAGATATCTACGGAATTACGCTATTTGGTGCGAAAATCCGTAGACTTGCGCTGTTTTGTCAGAAAATTAGTGGACTTCCTTCCTTTGGGAGAGCGCGGTATCTGTCTGTGTAGTCATGTCGATAATTACAGCTTCTCAATTACATGAGCTTACACCTCTTTGACCTATTTTAATTTCTTTTTTATTTAGCCTAACAAAGTTCAAACGATAAGGAATGACTTTGGACGGTTGTTGACCGTACTGAGTCATGGCTCTCGGAAAGCAATCCTTATCAGCCCTCCCCCCTTGCCAAGGGAGTGGAATCTGCCGGTGGACACGGTGATTGAGGAAATGGCCTTGCAAGTCCAGTCAGGTACGCACATTTTGGTTTTTGTTCTCTGCAACGGGTGGCTATACTTACTTCATCTTTTCTGTCGCTTTATCCATTCATGAAACGCATGTACATAAGAGGATCAATGTAAGGCGAATTACACACTAAATTGCTATGTAGTTTTTTGTGCATAGCTTTGAACGAAATTGAGCATACGTTTGGAAATGCACGAATTCGTGCGTAGCTAAGCATGAAAATGTGCATTGTTATGCAGCACCACGTGCGTTGTTGCGCACAAATCTGTGCATTCCACGCGTAGGCTCAATATCGTGCAAAGCTATGCACGAAAAAACTACATAGTAATTTAGTGTGTAGGGGCCGTACCCATATTACGTGGCCGATTTGAGGGGATGGGGGAATGTAGCCAAATACTACGGCCTATCTTTATTACGTGGGAAGGTTAGGTTATCCAGGTCACGAGGAGGGGGAGGGGGTCAAAAAGTGGCATAAAATGGGTCACGCAATATGGGTACGGCCCCTTAAAAAAACGAATTTTTACTGACATTTTGTTGTGTAGAGTTCACAACTCCTCGTTTACGTTTCCTAACGAAGTACCGTAAAACCGGGTAATATGGACCACAGTCGGTAATATGGACCACCCATGGTATTCTTCTGTTTTATTGTTGTTGCCGCCTACGTGAGGCCTCGTAAACCGTTTCTGCCACTAGCATCCGAACTTGTATGTACCGTGGCTAAGATTACGCCAATGCGACAGAGCTCCAAGCGCCAATGCGAGATATCAGCTCGATATACTCAAAATTTATAGAGACAACTTTTTGCCGTTTTTTTAAATGCTTAGTAATAAACTTTAGTTGTTGATCATCAACCACGAATAATGCTGCTGTTCCTGGTATTGATTCTTGTTCCCACGTGCTTTGAGACAACGTCTGTCGAAACTTGCCTCTCATAGTCGAGTTACTTAAGACTTATTAGGAAAAAGGTGAAAAATTGCGCCCACTAGTTCATGGGTGAAAAATGATCCCCTTGCTACCTTCAAATTATTGACAGACTAAGGAAACTCACCCTGTATGTAGATGAACACACTAAATTACTACGTATTTTTTTCGCGCATAGCTTTGCACGATATTGAGCATACGCGTAGAATGCACAGATTTGTGCGCAACAACGCACGTGGTGCTGCATAACAATGCACATTTTCATGCTTAGGTACGCAGGAATTCGTGCATTTCCAAACGTATGCTCAATTTCGTTCAAAGCTATGCACAAAAAACTACATAGCAATTTAGTGTGAACTTACCGGCAACTAAAGAAAAAAAAAGGATGTTCGGCTCAGTTTTACGCTTTAGGCCTTCTTATTTAATTGAATAAGTCACTGGAATATTTCCCCCTCTCGAATCCTCTTCCTATGTTGCTTTTGCTTTTATGCTTTACTTCGTTATTTCCATGTCTATGCTTTTGCTTGTGCTGTTGACGCATGATGCTGGAACAACGGAGCCTAAGATTACGTTCGGGTAAGTTGAAAACGGTTCCGCGAATATGGGCGGTTTATTAAGCACTGTGGCACTGCGCATGTCAACCCTTCCTTTTGTCTTAATAGTTCTTCATTTTGACATACCAATCAGCGTTTCGTAAACTTCTTAAATTAATTACAGTTGTGTCTATTCCAGAGAGCAATGTCCACTTTTTGGACCTGCGTCCTTATTTTCAACAAGGTGGTCGCCTCCTGAGCCAACTGTACAAAAGGTATGCACAGGGTGTTTATACTCAAGCGGGACAAAGAAAAGTGTAGTAGAGGGACCTAAAAATAAACATTTTTTAAGCTATGGACCTATACCTATGGACTCAAATCGTCTGGATCCGAGAAACAGGAACTTATTGGCTTAGCAAAGCCAGTTACTCCAGTAGGGTTGAAAGTTTTTTTTTTTTGTGTCTGTCTGTCTGTCCGCACTACTCCTCCTTCGGGTCCATCCTGTTGAAAAGTGAAGTTTCTTTCATGTGTTGCAGGGACGGAATGCACCTGTCTGCGGAGGGACTGGCAGTGCTTCGCGGGGCCCTACAGATTGCTATGTAGAATAATAGCAATAAAGTAATTTTCACCCTGGAAAACGGTTTCGTGATTTAAGTAGAATGTACTTGGTGCAAGAACAATTTGCGCTGGTTTGTGGTATGCGAAGGAAGATTTTGGAAGTTTAAGACACAAAAAGGCCAAAAAAGCTCTTCGAGCTAGAGGTGTCAGTCCACTACAGACTTAAAGTAAAATGGTGAGTTATACCAGCACATTTTGTAAGTTGGCTTGGATTAAAATAGAACAACTGCGCGCGAATCCGCCGTTTCTGAACGACTATTGCTGAAAACGGTGCTTGTATAACAGCTGAAAAATTTAGGGAAGGTTGTAGGGTTGGTCAACTGTGAAAAAAGTGTAAAAGGGTTAGGCAACCACTTCGTGGGTTGGCTTAACTTGAAAAGTGGCTACGACGCGCTAATACGGCGTTTTACATCGACGGTTGCTTAAAAAGTGTGCTGGTATAGCCGCTGAAAATGTCAGGGAAGGTAGTAGGGTTAGTCTTCTATTTAACAGTGGTAAAAGGGCGAGTTATACCAGCGCAGTTTTTACGTTGGCAAGGATTGAAAAGTGGCTGCATCGCTCTGATACGCCGTTCTTGATCGACAGTTGCTAATAAACGCTGCTAGTGTAACCGCTGAAATTTTCAGAGAAGGAAGAAAAGTCAGTCCACTATTCAACAAAAGTAAAAGGGCGAGTTATACCAGCACAGCTTCTAAGTAAGCTTCGCTTGAAAAATGGCTCCAGCGTGCTGATTCGCCGTGTTTGATCGACAGTTGCTGAAAAACGGTGCTGGTATAACCGCTGTAAATTTTAGGGATGGTAGCAGGGTTGGTCCACTATTGAACAAAAGTAAAAGGGCGAGTTATACCAGCGCAGTTTGTAAGTTGGCTAGGATTGAAAAGTGGCTACAGCGCTCTGATACGCCGTGTTTGATCGACAGTTGCTGAAAAACGGTGCTGGTATAACTGCTGTTAATTTCAGGAATGGTAGCAGGGTTGGTCCACTATTGAACAGAAGTAAAAGGGCGAGTTATACCAGCGCAGTTTTTAAGTTGGCTAGGATTGAAAAGTGGCTGCAGCGCTCTGATACGCCTTTATTGATCGACAGTTGCTGATAAACGGTGCCGGTATAACTGCTGTAAATTTCAGGGATGGTAGCAGGGTTGGTCCACTTTTGAACAAAAGTAAAAGGGCGAGTTATACCAGCGCAGTTTGTAAGTTGGCTAGGATTGAAAAGTAGCCGCAGCGCTCTGATACGCCTTTCTTGATCGACAGTTGCTGAAAAACGGTTCTGGTATAACTGCTGTAAATTTTAGGAATGAAACCAGGGTTGGTCCACTATTGAACAGAAGTAAAAGGGCGAGTTATACCAGCGCAGTTTCTTAGTAAGCTTGGCTTGAAAAATGGCTCCAGCGCTTTGATACGCCTTTCTTGATCGACAGTTGCTGAAAAACGGTGCTGGTATAACTGCTGTAAATTTCAGGAATGGTAGCAGGGTTGGTCCACTATTGAACAGAAGTAAAAGGGCGAGTTATACCAGCGCAGTTTTTAAGTTGGCTAGGATTGAAAAGTGGCTACAGCGCTCTGATACGCCGTGTTTGATCGACAGTTGCTGAATTACAGTGCTGGTATAACCGCTGAAAATTTCAGGAATGGTAGCAGGGTTGGTTCTCTATTGAACAAAAGTAAAAGGGCGAGTTATACCAGCGCAGTTTGTAAGTTGGCTAGGATTGAAAAGTGGCTGCAGCGCTCTGATACGCCTTTCTTAATCGACAATTGCTCAATTACGGTGCTTGTATAACCGCTGAGGGTGCTGGTATAACCCTTGAAAATTTCAGGGATGGTAGCAGGGTTGGTTCCCTATTGAACAAAAGTAAAAGGGCGAGTTATACCAGCGCAGTTTGTAAGTTGGCTAGGATTGAAAAGTGGCTGCTGGCTGCTGATACGCCTTTCTTAATTGACAATTGCTAAATAACGGTGCTGGTATAACCGCTGAAAATTTCAGGGATGGTAGCAGGGTTGGTCCACTATCGAACAAAAGTAAAAGGGCGAGTTATACCAGCGCAGTTGGTAAGTTGGCTAGGATTGAAAAGTAGCTGCTGGCTGCTGATACGACTTTCTTGATCGACAATTGCTGAATAACGGTGCTGGTATAACCGCTGAAAATTTCAGGCATGGTAGCAGGGTTGGTCCACTATCGAACAAAAGTAAAAGGGCGAGTTATACCAGCGCAGTTTGTAAGTTGGCTAGGATTGAAAAGTGGCTGCAGCGCTCTGATACGCCTTTCTTGATCGACAATTGCTGAAAAACGGTGCTGGTATAACCGCTGAAAATTTCAGGGATGGTAGCAGGGTTGGTCTACTATCGATCAAAAGTAAAAGGGCGAGTTATACCAGCGCAGTTTGTAAGTTGGCTAGGATTGAAAAGTGGCTGCAGCGCTCTGATACGCCGTGTTTGATCGACAGTTGCTGAAAAACGGTGCTGGTATAACTGCTGTTAATTTCAGGAATGGTAGCAGGGTTGGTCCACTATTGAACAGAAGTAAAAGGGCGAGTTATACCAGCGCAGTTTGTAAGTTGGCTCGGATTGAAAAGTGGCTACAGCGCTCTGATTCGCCGTGTTTGATCGACAGTTGCTGAAAAACGGTGCTGGTATAACCGCTGTAAATTTCAGGGATGGTAGCCGGGTTGGTCCCCTATTGAAGAAAAGTAAAAAGGCGAGTTATACCAGCGCAGTTTTTAAGTTGGCTAGGATTGAAAAGTGGCTGCAGCGCTCTGATACGCCTTTATTAAACGACAGTTGCTGATAAACGGTGCCGGTATAACTGCTGTAAATTTCAGGGATGGTAGCAGAGTTGGTCCACTTTTGAACAAAAGTAAAAGGGCGAGTTATACCAGCGCAGTTTGTAAGTTGGCTAGGATTGAAAAGTGGCTGCTGGCTGCTGATACGCCTTTCTTGATCGACAATTGCTGAATTACAGTGCTGGTATAACTGCTGTAAATTTCAGGAATGGTAGCATGGTTGGTCTACTATTGAACAGAAGTAAAAGGGCGAGTTATACCAGCGCAGTTTTTAAGTTGGCTAGGATTGAAAAGTGGCTACAGCGCTCTGATACGCCGTGTTTGATCGACAGTTGCTGAATAACGGTGCTGGTATAACCGCTGAAAATTTTAGGCATGGTAGCAGGGTTGGTCCACTATCGAACAAAAGTAAAAGGGCGAGTTATACCAGCGCAGTTTGTAAGTTGGCTAGGATTGAAAAGTGGCAACAGCGCTCTGATTCGCCGTGTTTGATCTACAGTTGCTGAAAAACGGTGCTGGTATATCCGCTGTAAATTTCAGGGATGGTAGCCGGGTTGGTCCCCTATTGAAGAAAAGTAAAAGAGCGAGTTATACCAGCGCAGTTTTTAAGTTGGCTAGGATTGAAAAGTGGCTGCAGCGCTCTGATACGCCTTTATTGATCGACAGTTGCTGATAAACGGTGCCGGTATAACTGCTGTAAATTTCAGGGATGGTAGCAGGGTTGGTCCACTTTTGAACAAAAGTAAAAGGGCGAGTTATACCAGCGCAGTTTGTAAGTTGGCTAGGATTGAAAAGTAGCCGCAGCGCTCTGATACGCCTTTCTTGATCGACAGTTGCTGAAAAACGGTTCTGGTATAACTGCTGTAAATTTTAGGAATGAAACCAGGGTTGGTCCACTATTGAACAGAAGTAAAAGGGCGAGTTATACCAGCGCAGTTTCTTAGTAAGCTTGGCTTGAAAAATGGCTCCAGCGCTTTGATACGCCTTTCTTGATCGACAGTTGCTGAAAAACGGTGCTGGTATAACTGCTGTAAATTTCAGGAATGGTAGCAGGGTTGGTCCACTATTGAACAGAAGTAAAAGGGCGAGTTATACCAGCGCAGTTTTTAAGTTGGCTAGGATTGAAAAGTGGCTACATCGCTCTGATACGCCGTGTTTGATCGACAGTTGCTGAATTACAGTGCTGGTATAACCGCTGAAAATTTCAGGCATGGTAGCAGGGTTGGTTCTCTATTGAACAAAAGTAAAAGGGCGAGTTATACCAGCGCAGTTTGTAAGTTGGCTAGGATTGAAAAGTGGCTGCAGCGCTGTGATACGCCTTTCTTGATCAACAATTGCTGAAAAACGGTGCTGGTATAACCGCTGAAAATTTTAGGGATGGTAGCAGGGTTCGTCCACTATCGATCAAAAGTAAAAGGGCGAGTTATACCAGCGCAGTTTGTAAGTTGGCTAGGATTGAAAAGTGGCTGCTGGCTGCTGATACGCCTTTCTTGATCGACAATTGCTGAAAAACGGTGCTGGTATAACTGCTGTAAATTTTAGGAATGAAACCAGGGTTGGTCCACTATTGAACAGAAGTAAAAGGGCGAGTTATACCAGCGCAGTTTCTTAGTAAGCTTGGCTTGAAAAATGGCTCCAGCGTGCTGATTCGCCGTGTTTGATCGACAGTTGCTGAAAAACGGTGCTGGTATAACCGCTGTAAATTTTAGGGATGGTAGCAGGGTTGGTCCACTATCGAACAAAAGTAAAAGGGCGAGATATACCAGCGCAGTTTGTAAGTTGGCTAGGATTGAAAAGTGGCTGCAGCGCTGTGATACGGCTTTCTTGATCGACAATTGCTGAAAAACGGTGCTGGTATAACCGCTGAAAATTTCAGGGATGGTAGCAGGGTTGGTCCACTATCGATCATAAGTAAAAGGGCGAGTTATACCAGCGCAGTTTGTAAGTTGGCTAGGATTGAAAAGTGGCTGCAGCGCTGTGATACGCCTTTCTTGATCGACAATTGCTGAAAAACGGTGCTGGTATAACCGCTGAAAATTTCAGGGATGGTAGCAGGGTTGGTCCACTATCGATCAAAAGTAAAAGGGCGAGTTATACCAGCGCAGTTTGTAAGTTGGCTAGGATTGAAAAGTGGCTAAACAGTTCTGATACGCCTTTCTTGATCGACAATTGCTGAATAACGGTGCTGGTACTACCGCTGTAAATTTCAGGGATGGTAGCAGGGTTGGTCTACTATCGAACAAAAGTAAAAGGGCGAGTTATACCAGCGCAGTTTGTAAGTTGGCTAGGATTGAAAAGTGGCTGCTGGCTGCTGATACGCCTTTCTTGATCGACAATTGCTGAATAACGGTGCTGGTATAACCGCTGAAAATTTCAGGGATGGTAGCAGGGTTGGTCCACTATCGAACCAAAGTAAAAGGGTGAGTTATACCAGCGCAGTTTGTAAGTTGGCTAGGATTGAAAAGTGGCTGAAGCGCTCTGATACGCCTTTCTTGATCGACAATTGCTGAAAAACGGTGCTGGTATAACCGCTGAAAATTTCAGGGATGGTAGTAGGGTTGGTCTACTGTGGAATAAGAGTGAAAGTGCAAGTTATACCAGCACAGTTTGTAAGGTCGAAAAACGCATTTTGGGATGATCACTGAAAAAGGGTTTTTTGGCTAAGTCCAAAATCCGAAATTTTAGTGAAAATCATGTTCCACTATAATTCGATATGTTGTTCCTGGGGTCGAAAAACGCATTTTTAGATAGTCCCCAGGAAAAGTTTTTTTTTCTGGCCAGAAATTTTTTTTATTATGTTCCACTATAATTCGATATGTTGTTCCTGGGGTCGAAAAACGCATCTTTAGATAGTCCCCAGAAAAAGTTTTTTTTTCTGGCCAGAAAAATTTTTCTGGCCAAGATTAGTTCCATAAAAGATGGAACTAATGCGTTTTTCGACCCCAGGAACAACATATCGAATTATAGTGGAACATAATAAAAAAAATTTCTGGCCAGAAAAAAAAACTTTTCCTGGGGACTATCTAAAAATGCGTTTTTCGACCCCAGGAACAACATATCGAATTATAGTGGAACATGATTTTCACTAAAATTTCGGATTTTGGACTTAGCCAAAAAACCCTTTTTCAGTGATCATCCCAAAATGCGTTTTTCGACCTTACAAACTGTGCTGGTATAACTTGCACTTTCACTCTTATTCCACAGTAGACCCCAAAATTAGTAGGACAAGTTTAGACCTACTGCTCGGCTCTACTCGGGGGAAAGTCAAGAAAATGATAGTAGGTCAAAAAATAGTAGGTCTCGTGATATACACCCGGCCGGGGTGTGGGCCGGGGGAAGAACTGAGGGAAGAGCGGGCACAGAAGGTCCACTCGGTAGGAGAAGATTACTCGTTCAGAAGGGGCAAGCCTCGGGGCAGGACTTACTCTACTTAATGATTAGGGCAAGTTCTGCTCCACCGCACTGCTCCCAGTCGGTGGGTCAAAAATATGTAGGACCCGAAGTAGACACCGACATCAGAGGGTGTATATCACGGGTCCTACTCATTTTTGACCTACCGGTCTTTTTTGAGGTAGGGCAAACATATTCCCGCAACATGTCCAAAGTAGGACAAGCCGGTGCTTCCTGGAGTGGTCTCTCCCAAAATAGAGGGGAAAGCGTTAGGACAAAGCATGACCTACCGCAGAGGTAGGTCAAGTTAAAAAAAAAAACACACACCTACCATTAAGATGATTATTCTGCCCTCTCCACCTCGGGTTGTCTTATCCGTCTGGCCTACCAGCCTGACCTACCGAGCTTGTCCTATCGCTGCTGCTGTTGGCGAATTTCTCATAGCACTGATGCCTCACCAAGAGGTAGCCTCGCGTCAACCGACCCGAATACCCACTCCCGTCTGCTATGTTATTGTTGCTTTGTTTGTGTCGCGGTCGTAAGTCCTGCGCGAAACTCGACTCAATCATGAAAGACTGCGATTTATTTTAGATGCACAAGACTCATCACCAGTCAACAAACGTAGCTTTTGACTTCATTTCATGTGGTTGTGAAATGGTGAGGCCGCTACAAGCCTCTCATGTGGGGGTGTGCCTGTAGAGTGGTGTCTCGCCAATGAAGCCAAACCAGGAGAGTTCTTACACTGTGACTTTTGTGTGCACCATCCGCTGGCTATTTCTCTGCTTCTACGTTTATCTCGTTGTGTGGGTGTCTCATCAAAGGTGCGGATATTTCGCCAAAGTCAGAACTCAACCATTTTTATTTTTCAAAAATGGATGTGGGTTCTGACATTTCTAGACATGTTTACGACTGATGATCATGTTGGGGCCGGGTTCCGGGTGGGCCGGGGCCCGCTGCGGACTTCGGAAAGAAATAAAAACTTATCGTCTGCTGCATAATTTCATTGCTGCCAACATTCATAAGTGGATTTTCACATTAACGAATATCGTCTGTACGCGTCTACTGTTTCGACGTTGGCAGTTTGGCCACATCAAGTAAGTGAGGTTAACCCTCTCTTTGCTTCCGTGTGCCAGGTTCGTACCCAAAAACATAGAGTCAGTTATGTTAGGTTTAACGCCCCTCTTTGAGTTGACATTAAAAACACACAAATCCACTTTTGCATCGAAACTTAAAGCAATGTTAATCTTGCTTTGTTCATAATTGGCAATTATGTTGTTGGAGTGTCCCCTTACTTCAAAAATTAGATACTAGTCTTGCAGCTAATGCTCGCACTCTCTAAGTATGTGATTTTCTTTTTGGCTTACAAATCGTCACCACATTTTATTTTTCCTGGGACCTAGTCTGCTTTTTGATGGTGATGGTGCTATTGTTCCAACACTTCGCTGTGTTCATGATCTTTTGGAGAGCAATGTGAACCCACTCGTGTTCACGCAGATCGATAAAAACTGACTGAGCTCCATAGACTAACTTGTTGATGGGGGCAGGCCTGCTTGAGCTGAGCTTGTTTTTATTATTCTTATTTAATTGATTTATATGGGCTGAGCAAGTCCAAGGGTGTAACTTTCGGATGAGCTACTAGTTCTCTTTAAGTGTCTGATAAGAATTATTTTCCTGCTTTTGTTTTGATTTTGTCTGCATGCACATTTTAGCCTGAGTACAACAGTAGAGAAGTATCAGCTGTATATTTGTTTCTGATAAATTTATTATTATATTTGTTTGTTGTTGTTGTTGCAGATGTGTGCTTATTGTTGCTGCTCTTGGTGGAATATCTGTTTCCAATTCAATGTCAGGGGTGTGAATCAGTAGCATGTCAGTCTCACAACAAAATGGTAAAGTACTTCATCACTTCCCGTCTGAATTTTTAAATAGGTGTTTATAACCCATTTGTTTGACTAATGGAAATTTATGTTTATCTTTTAACAGAAATCAACAAACGTCACCTTTCCAAGTGTCATAGAGAGTGGTCACTCCAGCGTTCCGTTGTTTATATTCCAGAAGGACTGGATTGGATTTCATGTATGTTTGATATCACCTCCCTCCCAGAGGCTGATCGAGCGGCTTTTGGATCTGGCTAACTTCACTTGTAGTTCCAGGTCAGGAAACTGTTATTTTCCCTCGGTTTTTCAGACTTTTTCGCTTAGAGGGGGGAGGGGGAAATTAGTATAAAACAATTTTGATTGTCATCAAGCTGTTTATAAAAATAGCCCATTTGGCTGGTGATGAAATTAAAATGTAGAGTAATTGATTTAATGTTTGCATATTTCTGCGTTTCTTTAACACTACCACGGTAGTTTGTTGTTTTTTTAAATAGTTTTTTTCTCCTTAACTTAAAAGGGAAGGATTTTTTAAAAAAATCAATTTGTGGAGCATTTTGCACTTACCAAACCTTATTTTTGGTATGATTGTCCATTTGTCTGTAGGTCCCAAGTGTTGTTTTCCCCCTTTTGTGATGAGAAATCCTTTTTATTTTCCTGCAGGTAGAGGTGTCCTTCTGAAACGGACCAGACTGTTGGCTACATCCAGCATCTACTTTGAACTTTGTTAGAGTGACACGATTAGACCCACTACGGCTTCACCAACGTAGTAGAAGCTTATCCTATTATTTAAATATTTCTCTTCCCAACTATGTATGGTAAAGCCTTGTTTGAATGTCTCCTCTAGGCAATTTTTCTCCTTCTGTTATTTATTGATGTCCCCCTCCCCTCCAGTTTTCTTCTGGTCAGCCCAGTCTCCTGGCTTGAGCGTGGGTCTCCTTAGTGTGAAAAGTTTGGAGCATCTCTATCGCAGCAGCCCAATAGTGTTTCTAGGTAAGTTGGCACTCATCAAGTGTATGGCATTTGGATAGTTTCTCTATCTTTTCCCAAAATTAGCTCTTCAAATTTAGTTCAAGTGCATCACTCTGTGTAGAACGTTAATGTTGTTTTTGTTGTGGTTTTTGCTTAATAATTTTTTATTTTTTTTACTCCCAGAAGTTTGTTGGATGACTGCAAGCCAGAGTTTACTTGATTCAATCAAAATTTCAGCAAACTACCTGTTCGGTCACAAGTGGTCTGCAGTATCGTGAACAGAGCTTTAATTAATAAACTTGTCGAACAGAAATACCTAAGACTTTTTAACTTTCTAATGTTTCTAATATGGAGCAAGGAAAATGTGTGAATGAAATAATTTCATTCTACTCGTTTCATTGTAATATTGAAATCTTTATGCAATATTCATTTGTTTTATTTCTTCTCTCTTTTTCTAAAAGTGATGCAATGTTATTTGTTTGCTCTGCAGTTTTGGTACCCGCTCCCTCATGACAACCAAAGCAATTAAATAACTGAAGTTCCATGTACATATCTGCCAAGATTTTCTCTGGTGTGTGCTTTCCAGGGAGCTGTCCGGAAGAGTGGCTAAGGATGCTCTGGATTACTGAATTGCTTGAAAAAGAAATTCCACTGAGGAATGAGGTATGTGAAAACACAAGCTTAGTTTCTCTGTCTGTCTGTCTCTCTCTCTCTCTCTCTCTCTCTCTCTCTCTCTCTCTCTCCCTCTCTCCCTCTGTGTGTGTGTGTGTCTCTCTGTCTCTCTCTCTGACATATCTAATTTAAAGATGTGTTATGTATGTTTAGAAGGGATCCTCAGTGAACTCAGAAGCCATTTCAAGATAGTTACAACAGCTAAAACAAGCTGTACAACAACATATGCCATAACAACTATTAGATTGCCATAGGAAGAGTGAGATTCCCAAATCATCAAATGATATAATCCTGAAGACTACTCATGTGAAGAAAACTTTATGATGTACAAGGTAAGAGCACATTTAATTTCCCTTTCTTTAAAAAAAGAAAATATCTCAGAAAAACTGAAAAACAATTCTTATTTATTTTTGCAGAAAATTCTTAGTTTCAAAGCAAGCATAAGAAATTGTGATCCATATGAGGACCAGCTGATCGAAAGTTGAGAACTGGAAAGGAAAATGATGCTCGCAGTCAGAGTGGCAAGCAGACAAGCGACTACATTTTCACATACCGAAGCAGAATTTACAAGACAATGACAAGTCTTACAGTGACAATGCCTACAAATTATAATTTTACTGTTCCGTCGAGTTGCAAAATCAACAGGGCGTTAAGCATTTCAGTTCTATTATTCCTCACAGACTATAAATTGCAAATCATTATTTCTCTTTGAAATTGCTTACTTTTTTGGCCAAAATGATTATCCAACTCTCCACAATGTCTTGTAACCCTTATCTTATGATTTCATCTCCCAGCAAAGTATAGAAGTGTATTGTGCAATTTGAAATCATCTCATTGTTCTTCATGTAGTTTTGTGCCGGAACACTTCTTTTGTTGATTTAAATGATGATGGTCTCCCCCTGTTGTCTTTGAAGTTGTTATTTACGTCATAGCGCAGTAACTTTTTTCCTTGATGGTTTTGGTTCTTTTGAGTACCTTTTTTATCTAGCAGCTTGAGTTCAGATAAATGGATTACCGTAAATTTTAAAGCTAGCCCTGTTCAATGTTGTACCAAGTCATGCTTGAGAATGCCTTTGTGTTACAAGTTTGAAATACTATTGGTGGCTTATCCACTCGGTCCAAGCATCTTTATGTTTGTGTCCCGATAGAATTTTTTCTTGTTCTGAAATAAATGTACAAATATCTAGTCTTTGATTTATTTTTTAACCTGACTCGCAAAATATTAAGTAAAATTACTTAATCGCTGTTTTTTTCTGTTTTGTTTTATTTAACCTGACTTTAAAAATTTTATCCTCACCCTTTATGTGTGGTGGATACTTTTTTCTTTCTGGGTTCATTTTGTTAATAGTTTAGCACCGATTATTCTTTTTTTTTTTCACACCGTTTTGTTAAATGTTGAACATGGCCGCCAGAGGCTCCGTCGGCTGCTAGGTCCAATCAGGAGCCTCCGGCGGCCATGTTCTTGAACGTTATGTTCTTTTCTTCTTCTTGTCCGGCGTTAGCTCAACGACAACGGCTTGACCAACCTAGTGCAAATAGAAGGAGAGGGAGAGTCTGGTGAGTGTACACCTCCTGGCAAGTTCCCCTTGTTTTCCTTATTTAAATTTTGGGAGGAGCGAACCGAAAAAGGAAGCATCGTGGTATTTATATAACATTTCTTTTTTACGCTATCGTCTTGGTTTTCGGCATGTTGGTAGGACTGTTCGAGCCACCCTCCGTTCCTCGTTTTCGTTTTCCCTCCTTTCAGAATCTTGGACTGAGCCAGAAGTTACTTGCTCTGTGGACTGAGCCGTGGAGGCGGTCGTTGCGCGCCAGACTAGAATTGGCTTCTCCAGGCTTCTCTTTTCGGGTTTGATCGTTAGTTTGTGAGTACAATTTAACTTCCTCACTCTTTCTTACTGTTTATTTTAATCATTGTCTGTTGAAAGCGACTGGTTTACCCGATGTGTGAATAGCCTTAGCATACACCGTCCGCACGTCCTAACTTTATTTTAACTTCATTCCGTTCCTTATTCTCTCTTATTTGGCTGGCCCACTTTCGTATCCAGTAACGACCGATCTGAATCTGCAACTTCGGTTTTCTCATTGAAGTTACTTGATGTGTTTGGTACCCAGCCGAGCTGCGTCGAGAAAGCGTTGCTCGTAGAACCTGACCGTAAGGTTAAATCGTTCTTTAAAGAGGCTGTAATAATAAGTGTAGAAATACAACCTGTTGACATATCTGAACTTGATAGACACTCGGCGTTGACGTTTCACTAAGGTTACTTTGTCTATGTGTTTCTGTTTGCAGGTTAAGATGGCGGACTCTGAAGGTGAAGCTTGGCATAATGTGGAGATGGGGCAAGTGCTTTCGCTTAGCAACAATGCGGAGGGCGATTGTTTGTTTGTGGCCATCAGCCAGCAATTGGATGGGGAGGTCTCTTCTATACAGCTGAGGGAGTTAGCTGTGAATTACCTGTCAGAGCACAGGCTGGAACTTCAGGGGGAGATCCTCTCCCTTGGCTGGGAGATGCTGGATTCGGGGGAAATTCCCATTCCCCTCGAAGGGGACGTGCTTATTGATGCAGTATTACAAACCCTCAGCAACCCCCACACCTGGGGAGGGGCAGAGTGCTTGGCTGCACTTTCACTAGCCCTTAATAGGGGCATAAGAGTTTTTCAAGAGGACGGGCCAACTGTGAACTTCCCCGAGGGAGACCTGCCCCCCTTGAGAATTTTACTGCGGTACCCTCGTTCTGGTAACAGGCGCACCCATTACGAAAGTGTGTTGCGATGGAGGCCTGGTGCCAAACCAGACCAGGTGCAACCACCTTCAACGAATCCTCCTCCAAGGACATGTGATGTCAGTACCCAGACAATTGAAGCACCTGCCTCTGCAAGGCCTGAGGTAAGCTTATCATCCTTGTTGTGCGTGCTTTTCTCTTTCTTCAGTGTAACCGTCAGTTAAATCAGGACGGTTATATTCTTCGCAGAACACTCATTATCACATAACAAATCTGGAACCCTGTGTTGTAGAGTGAGTTTTTCTGTCTGAATTAGGTTGGCATTCCCACTAAGAATTTAAAAAGAATTGCACTTTTGGAGAATGATGAAAGCCAGTAGACATTAAATTATAAACACGACACAATACTTAAATCTTGTTACAAAAGAATAGCTCATCAAATCAATTCATTTTTGTCTTACCTCACTGGATTGTAGATTAATGAAACAAATTGATGTGTCATCAGATAAAGATAAATTAAACCTGTCAGAGTCCCTTACAACAAAAAATAATTAAAATTGTCACATTTCTTTAGGTCTGTAATCCAACCCAGCGGTGCAGCCAGGATTTGGGTGGTACAAGGAGGAGGTCGGACTCTGAAATGGTTCTGCGACCAAGGCCTGGTATGTACCAAATGTAACCAAAATCAAATAATAATAATAATAATAATGCTATAAGATTTTGCATAATATGATTTGGTTATTCAAGGTTTGCCATCATTGAACCAATTCCGCAATGAAGATTTTTCCGATGAAGAGGAATTTGTGCCTGACCCCCAGAATTTGGTTCTGCACACTACCTACAAAAAGTGTCGGATGTGCCGTCACCACGTTGGAAAATATGTTCTTCTCAACTGTGGGGCCTTCCCAGTGTGCGGCGCATGTATCCGTACCTGGTATGTAAACATTCAAGGAGCACCCTGCCCTCACTGTGGTAGAGCTGTGTCTGGCTGGACCAAAGTATTCAATCAACATTAAAATGTGTTAATATGTATTTAATATGTTCTTCTTGTGTTCAAGCATAACTCATTTATAAAGTGATTGTTTAGTAAGGCGCTCTTGAATATGACGCAAAAGTTTTGACTTATTTTAAATTTAATCTTCAAAATTATTAATAAGCTGATGTTTAGTTGAAGTTCATTGGATTAAGATTCAATCATATAATGTTTTCTATTTTGTTTCTGATGTGTCCCCTCATAAATAAGGTGATGTTTAGTTGATGGTGTTTGAATTAAGATTCAATCATTATATGTTTTCTATTTTGTTTCTGATGTGTTCCTTTTAATAAGGTGATTTTTAGTTGAAGTTCTTCTAAACTTTTTTATATCATGTAACACTTTGTTGTGGTCTTAACTATTAAGGGAAATCAGCATCAGCACGACACTGTGGGGACTGCATCAATCACTGGTTCAGAGTACTGAATCACCTGCAATGCCCACACTGTGGTGGTGACAATCTGGGCTGGGCTCGGTTGGATATTTAATGTTTTAAATCAATGTTTTTTTTTTGTGTTATGGTTCTGATATATGGTGTTCCTAATTAATAAGGTTTATTAGTAGTTGTTGAAATGTAACTGCTAACATGCTGTTTTTACCTTTCGATACATCTTACCTTATATTTTTTTTATTTTAAATGTGTTGAATGCAGATTTAAGCATATCATGTAACACGTTGTCGTGGTCATTGAGGCAAATAAGTATCAGCAGCGCCGACATTGTGAGGTTTGACTGATTTGATTTGCTGCTTTTGAATTGTTCTTGTGCCTCTTTATGTTTAGACGTCACTCATTCTACCATTCTTCAGTGAATGTTTAGTTTTTGTTGACATGATATATCATTTAACTCACTATTGTGTTCAGTGCAGACATTTTGAGGGTGAGGCCTAAGGCCTGACTTCTGCTTATCTTTTTCCTTAATGTTTTGACGCCACCCATTCTACAGTGAATGATTAGTTTTGGTGTTCTCATGTGTTCTTCATTAAATGTTTCTGTTTTTAATGGGTTGCACTCTTACATAAATAAAATGGTTGATCAACCCTGTAGCAATCTTATAGTTCTGAGCATTCCCTGTCCTCACTGCACGAAACCTGGCTATTGGTTCTGTTTTTAAACTGTTTATGACAAGGTACTTGGAGTGGAGTACTTAAATACACAAACTCAGGCCAATTTTGTCCCAAAAAAGACAGATTGTTTGTAACAAAGGCATTTATTCACACGAATACAGAAAAAATTTCAATCTATACATAATTGTAATTTTATAAAATGAAATAATTGAACACATTGAAACACTTGCTTCTCAAGATTGGAAATTCCTTGTAAAACGCCAGCGTACTATCTCGTCATTCAGTGTTGGCCGTCTGATGGCTGGACAGGATACATGCTGTAGTGCCCCGTGGCGCGCAACGTCAAGGGGAGGGCCGAGGAGCCTTTCTTGGCCAGCCTGACCATGGAGACGCATTGAAATGGCCAGAGAGGGCACCGCGGTGCCTAGAGTCCGGAGGACAGCCGCCCCATGTTGCTGCGGCTGTGCATCTTGAAGTCAGTATGTCGACTACGCGGGTGGCCGCGTTGATGTGCTCCGCGAGCCAAGTGTAGGGGGTCTCAGCACGCCGCCACACCGCACCAGCCGGTGCAACTGAGGCAGTTGGAGCGTTGTTGGCAGACGTCATGTTCCTCCTCGAACAATGTTGATCTGAGGTCTCATTTGGAGGCACTTCGCGCATTCAGCGCCACACGGGCTGCTGGGACTCCACGGTCACGTCGCCGGTGAGGTCCTTGGTGTATAGAGCAGCCGCGTCAGGTCCTTGTCGAACGGGTGTGGTAGCACGTCGGCGCAGGCGACGCTTCTCGGCTCAGCCGTGTGGGAGATCATCGGCCAGGACTTCACCGACGTGGCCAACGAGATGCTTCGGAGGCGCAGGGTGGCACCGTCCCACTAGAAGGGCGTCATGGTCTTGATCCCCTAGTCAGCACGCCGTCCTGAAACCATCAAGGATCTGAGGCCGGTGACGCTGCTCAACGCCGACGGCAAGGTGGTGTCCAGGACCCTGGCCAGGCGGTTAGAGGGGATCCAGCGCAAGATCCTGCACCCCATGCAGGTCCAGTCCAAGTGCAGCAGGACGCTGCAGGGCGCCCTGGGCGACGTCCGGGACGCCATCTCGGTCGTCGAGCACACCAAGCAGGCCCTGTGCGTCGTCACGCTGGACATCTCTGGGGCGTTCAACAACCTGCAGCACGGGTTTCTGTGGGCAGTGCTTCGCCGCCACGGAGTGTCCGCCGAGGTCATCGAGCTGCTCGCGAGCATGTACGACGGCGCCTCCACCTGTATCTCCTTCAACGGCATGGTCACGGAGGCCGTGTTCTTGTTCTGCGGCATCCGGCAGGGGTGTCCTTTGAGCATGCTCTTGTACTGCATCGCCAGCGCGCCGCTCGCCAAGGCGCTGGACAGCAGGCTGCAGGGCGTCCAGGTCCCCGGCGGGGAGGGCCGCCTCGCGGTCTCGTCGTACGTCGACGACACGGTCGTGTTCCTGCGCCGCCCCGAGGAGGTCCAGGTCTTGGTCAGCACGCTGCAGGAGTTCGGGGCCGAGTCCGGTCTGAAGGTCAACAACGCCAAGTCGGTGGCAATGCCGGTAGGTCGCTGGCCTCGGCGCACGCACCTGCCTTTCCCGGTCGCCAAGGAGGCCAAGCTCCTCGGCGTGGTGTTCACGCCCAAGACGAGCCGCCTTGCATCTGTCAACTGGCCTAGCCGCGTCGGCGCCGTCCGCGCCAGGCTGGTGGACGCGCGGCTCCGCAGCTTCAACTTGGTGCAGCGCGTGCAGTACTGCAACACGTACGTCATGCCGCTGCTGTGGCACCTCGCCCAGGTGGCGCCGCTGCCGAGGACACACGCCGCCGCCGTCAGGAAGGCTCTGGGGCGCTTCCTCTGGGCTGGCAAGAGGGTGCGGGTGCCGCTCGACGTCCTGGTCCAGCCGAAGCAGCGGGGCGGCCTGGGGCTCCAGGACCCGGCCAGGAAGGCGGCCGTCATGTTCGCCGCCCGCTGGGAGTCCGCGGCGCGCGCGGACCTGGTCACCGTGGCGGGCTGCTGGCTGCGCCATCTGCAGCAGCTGTACGGGGAAACCGCAGCAGTGCCAGCGTGCGCCGCCCACTTCAGGGAGGCCAGGAGCGTCGACGTTACCATCGCCCCTCCGGACGCGGTCGGCAAGGACCTCACCAGGCTGCTGTACAGCGCAGCCCTCGCCGCCGACGTGCCCGTCCCTAGGGCCATGAGGGCCGTGACCGCCGAGCAGCAGCTGCAGGTGTGGCGCAGCGTGCACGCCAAGGGCCTGCCAGTGGACGCCCGCTCGACGTGGTTCGAGGCCGTCCACGACGTCCTGCCGACCGCCATCCGCCTGCAAGCGGCGAACCAGGCCGCCGTCCCCGACTGCCCCAGGTGCAGCGAGCCCGAGGACGTCGTCCACCGGCTGGCGCGATGCGGCGCCGAGCGACAGGCAGCGTGGGCCTGGGCGGCGAGGCACATCCAGGAAGCCACGGGCGTCACCATCACCACCGACTCCATCACCCTGCCCAGCACGATGGCGACGCCGGGGCCGCGGTCGGCGTCCGCTACCAGGATGCTGGCCCTCGTCGTCCATTTCATGGCGTCGCGGCGCACGGTCAACACCAGCCTGCTGCGGGACTTTCTCGACAGGAGGGCTACCGTCTAAGCAGCGCAGTGCAAATGCGGTTTTATGTGAACTTTTATTGGCAGTTTTAATAATTTTAAATCAGTTTTAATTGTTAACTATGTTGCAAGTTTATTCATGCTGGTAGTCTCGGGGTATCCATCGGCTTCGGCCATGGTATATCCTAATCAGTAGTGGATAAGCCATTTTATTGGAAAGTTTTTAACTTCTTTTTATGTCATGTTGCAGTGCGCTGGCCGAAGGAGGCGTCCGAGGCAGCTCTCGGACGCGGCCCGCCCCGCCGGCCCGAGAGCCAGAGGAGGGGGAAGGTGCGAGAGAGAGAGAGAGAGAGAGAGAGAGAGAGAGAGAGAGAGAGAGAGAGAGAGAGAGAGAGAGAGAGAGAGAGAGAGGCGGGGAGAGACAGCGAGACAGAGAGGAGGAAAGAGAAGAACCGGCGGGCGGGCGACGGCAGCGCGCGAAGAAAGAACTGGAAGCCATCGACTGCCTTTGTTGTGTTTTAATACAAGTTCAATCTGTTTTGTTACCCTTTATTGCCCTTATTTATTACAAATGCTGTTTTTATTGTTGATGAAAGACATTTATGATATTTTATAATTGTTATTGGCCAATAAATCTTGTTTTTCAAAAAAAAAAAGCCAGGATCACCCATGGCCGTGGCGTTGACGGCGTCCTCTGAGTCCGTCCTGTCAAAGATCCGGGCCAACCTGAGGACACCCGAGACAGTGGCCATAGGCCAACCAGACCTTTGCCATACTACGCGACGCGCTGGGCCGCCTAGCTTGGTAGACTTCCCTTTGTACAGGCAAGCGCGACAGGCCTGCTGCTATTGCTGGCACCTCCATGACGTGCAGCTGACGCCGATGCCTGTGGCCAGAGTGAGATAGGCCGTGGTGGCGGCCGACACCTGCAGCGCCGACACTGTGGTCTGCGAGTGCGCGGAGGAGCAGGGCGGGCTCCGTGCAGCAGCCGTGCAGGGAGACGGCCTCGCTTGTCCTTGGCCGCACGTGTCCTCTAGTGTACGCAGGCCGTGTCTCATGCACAGGTCTGTAGCGGCAATGCACGCACGCCTCCCCGAATCACGTTGACTAGGGCCACAGCCCAAGGCGTGCGCGGCTGTTTGCAGGACGACGGCGTGGGTGGACCACCAGGCCCTGGACACGGGACACGGCCGTCGAGTACTGCCGGTCACGGGGCGCGGTCCAGGTCGCCGCCTACCAGTGCAGCCGCCGAGGCAAGCGATGGGGGACACAGGCACGACGACGACGTCTCACCTTTGGGAATGGGCTTCAGACCAGACTGCCAGACTGCACGGCGTCCTCGGGGGGCACCGTCACGACGCCGCTGCAGTGGAAGCGCTCCACGAAGGCGCTCGCGAGGAGACACGAGGAGCTCGCCTTCCACCGCGTCGCGGGGTCTTCGTCAACGTCAGCTGCCCGGGTGCCTCCCAAGGCAAGGCCTTCCAGCCATCAATGACGATAGCAATGGCCGACCTGACGCTCCGGGGTGGACGTTTTCGCTTACCTGACTCAAGTCGAGCGGGTTGCCTACGCTCGACTCTGCGGGCGTTCTGGAATAAGGCACGGCTGCGAGCAGCGAGAGCTTATCCTTCACACAGGCGACGCGCAACCACCGCTTCAACGTCTCCTTCGCGTGGTTCTTGTGGGGCGTGGCCGACGGCGGTGAATAGGGCATCTAGCGGGCTGCGTTGAGGGGCTACGGTTGGGTCAGGCTGACGGGGCTGTTTAGGGCGCCGTGGGCGTCGGGTCACCGCCGTCGTCCGGGTGAGTGGCACGGACGCGCTTGGCCTGGGGCTCGGCCGTCGTGTCCTCGGGACGCTCTGTGGTCTTTACACACACCGCGGCGTCCGCCAGTGAGCATAACCGCTGTCGAAGGGCGTCGCGGCACAGGGCGACATCTTGTAGTCCCTCCAAGAAGAAGGGGACCAGAAGACTGCCCGAAAGGTTGGCGCGGCCGGCTGCAGCCTGGCGTCCCAGGCGGTACGCCCGCACAGACTCTGTGGCACCCTGTGAGCAACAGCGACCTATGCCCCGACGACCGTCGTCCAAAGGCGTCCCTTAGCCCTTAATCGCGCTCCTCGAAGGACTGGCGACGGGACTCCAGAAGCGTGCCGACGAACGTCCGAACCGCGACGCTCAAGCACGAGACAAGTGTGATCGCTGCTGTGGACCCGCCGTGCTTTTGAAGGACGACAACAGCTCCGCGTAGTCCCAGCCAGCAACCTTCGTATTGAAAAAGCCGGGATGTCGACCGTGCCGCTATAGTGGCACGGTGGTGGCGCAGCCTACGGTACCTTTGCAGGGTGCAGAGAACGGCAGGTAGTGGAGGGCGCAAAGGCGCGGCCAGCGGCATCATGGGGCCAGTGGACGCCAAGGGCGGTGTCAAGTGACTGCGGCGGGCCGCGGCGACGGCCTGCGCTCGGGCATAGCCAGCGCCACGGCCCCACCTTTGGCAGGCGCGGTGCCGGGTGTGGGACCGGGGGGCTGCGGGGGCTGGTCGCGCAGCCACGCCTTCCGGGCCGGGATTGGTGCGGGGGCGGCGGCCGGGCGGGTCCGCGGTGCCGCTTGACCCCGCATGCTGTAGAAGATCTTGCACACCTCCAGCAGCGGCATGCCGCCATCCGGCCCCCTGAACGCCAGCACCATCTCGGTGTAGACGGCCAGGTTGAAGCCCTGCATCATGTCAAGCAGCCCGTTGGCCACGCCCCACAAGAACCACGCGAAGGAGACGTTGAAGCGGTGGTTGCGCGTCGCCTGTGTGAAGGATAAGCTCTCGCTGCTCGCAGCCGTGCCTTATTCCAGAACGCCCGCAGAGTCGAGCGTAGGCAACCCGCTCGACTTGAGTCAGGTAAGCGAAAACGTCCACCCCGGAGCGTCAGGTCGGCCATTGCTATCGTCATTGATGGCTGGAAGGCCTTGCCTTGGGAGGCACCCGGGAAGCTGACGTTGACGAAGACCCCGCGACGCGGTGGAAGGCGAGCTCCTCGTGTCTCCTCGCGAGCGCCTTCGTGGAGCGCTTCCACTGCAGCGGCGTCGTGACGGTGCCCCCCGAGGACGCCGTGCAGTCTGGCAGTCTGGTCTGAAGCCCATTCCCAAAGGTGAGACGTCGTCGTCGTGCCTGTGTCCCCCATCGCTTGCCTCGGCGGCTGCACTGGTAGGCGGCGACCTGGACCGCGCCCCGTGACCGGCAGTACTCGACGGCCGTGTCCCGTGTCCAGGGCCTGGTGGTCCACCACGCCGTCGTCCTGCAAACAGCCGCGCACGCCTTGGGGTCATTCCACACTAATTCACCGAGGTGTCTGCATTGACCACCTCAGAACTGGCTGAATTTTTGTGTGTCGCCACCAATTAGGGTCCTTATGAACGGGTTAAAATGGTTTTGGCCTGAGGCAAGTAGTTTCGGAGATATAGACATGGCTCTTTTTTGGTACATTTGCTAAAAAAGAATCACAGTTTCACTAATTTGCGCATATCTTTTAAACCGTTTGAGATATCGAAAAACCGAGCAAAGCACGCGAAAGAGGGCAAAATTCCGCTTCTAATGACATATAAAACATGCCGACCAGGCAAAAAAAAAAATATTTGTCGTTTGTCACTTTTAGTGAACTTAATGGACCTAAAACACCAATTTCGTATTTTTTGAGATTTTTCAAATTTTGCACGAACCTTCCCTTAACATCCCTTAACAACCCCTTAAAATATTGAGCTGTGTATTTGAGAAACCTGGGAGATATGGGGGCACATGTCTACACCTGCACTCCTTGACCGCGCTACAACCCCTTTTCATAGCGGTCCTGATTAGCCCTAGACCAAAGGAACCAAAATCCGGCAATATGAGACGTTGGCACAGTGATTATCAGTGCCCACTCAGATCAAAACTCACTAGAAAGCCTCTTTACAGTCACAGGCCAACAGAAAACATACAATTTTCTGGGCCAGAGCGCCTGAACTGCTGCAGGAAGGCAACCCATGTGGCGCGTGCACTAGGCGGGTTGGCCTACCATCTCCAGCCGCAGGCGTCCAGCCCTCACAGTGGTGTGGGCAGTCTGGAGAGGACTCAACTGGGTGAAGCAGACTTGAGCTCAACGACCCTCTCCTGCCAAACCCACCCCCTTTAAAAAAAAAAAAACTTTAAAGGGCATGGATTTCTATCTTACCCTAGAATAGTTTTATAGGTATAAGGTATGAAAACATGACGTCTTAAACTTTTGAATGTGATTCTATTTCAAATTCTATTTCTAATCAAATTTCTTTCAAATTTTTTTATTTATTTCAAAATGTTATGTTGTATCTTCTTGAAAGACCTTTCTAGTCAGAGCACTTCTTTAATTCTTTTTCTTTTTGGATCCATCTTGGCTGTGTGTAGAGGCAGAACTAGCCCTGAAATTGAGACATGAACATATTTACTGCCTTATATATAGAAACCTTCAACAACTGCAATACTTCAATAATCTTACCTAGTTTGCAGTGCTGTCTTTGCAAATTTGGCATCTTTGGTGTTGAGTCTGAATCCATTTTCATCTCCATCCATGTTCAAAATTGTTATTACATCTTCTGGCGTCTTTATCAAAGTCTTGCACTCAGCTGGAAACTTGTAGTATCGACGTCCAGCGTGTTCCAAAAGTATTATTTTCAGCAACTTCTGTTCTTCTTGTCGGTCTTCAATGAAAGCTACGTGCCAGGAATTTTGATGGATAACAATGACAAACCCGAAACAGTCTTCAAATTTGGCCTCCTCTTGTTTTCCGTAGTAAACATACTGACAGCTTGGAGCATCTGAATATTCTTTCATGACAATCATGTTTGTTGACTCGGGAAGTAAGCAGTGTGAAGACTTAATACCATCAAGAGCAGCAGGATCTTGAAATCTTTCCCTGAATTGATAAGTAATAAGATCAATTTCTGTCTTACTAAGAAATTTAATGGTCATAGAGTCCTTAAACTTGAGTACAGCCCAATCATACAACAGCTGAGCATTCCAAATTCCATCTTGCCTGACTCTTTGGAGAGACTCTCGAGCTGCTTCTCTCTTTATCGTCCCACCTAGACCATCACAAGGTCCTTTTCCATGGCAGGAGGCGAAAAAATGCCATTCAGCTTTGACATTGAAATCTAAAAAATGCTTTCTCAAATTTAATGCATTGGTCCTATTTTTATACTGAGAAGCTGCTCCGTCACTGAAATATTTGATACGCTTTAGATTCTTAATTTGACTTTTCAAGAAAGGAACAAGCTGCCGCAAAAATGAATAGACAGTAGGGTTGGTGTGATCTCTTGTATCAGAAATTACGACGTAGTTTATGACTTTAAGCTGGCCATCAACTTTTGCATAGCAGACAAAGGGATGGATCGTGACTTGTTCCTTTGACCAGTGGACACCTTGAATGGCATCCTGAACAATGGGACTGTAGTTCTCAGAAAAGTCCCCTGTCACGATCACCTCATCTTCTTTGAGATTCTTCTTACAGTGTGCTAGAAATGCAGCCTGAGCCTTCGAAATATAATGATGTTTGAGGACTGCTGGAACACTTTCAATAAAGTTGTCAATAAAATCTGTTGCTGTTTCAACTACTGTTTCCAGCTGGGCTCTATCAGTGGAAGTCCACTTCTTGAACTGAACAGACGAGTCTTCTGAAGTAACAAGCTTTGATTCCATAAGGTCACGCAGAGTATCCATTCCAGGACACTTATCGCAGTTTCTGAAATAACAGTCAGCTTTTGGTTCAGGGCACAATACAAGTCCTAAAATTTCAGATAAGCTCATTCTTTTCATTTTCCCATCTTCATCGGCCTTCTCAAAGTTCACAGCTTCACATTTTAGCAAAAAATTCTCATGGTGCACACAAACGCACACAGAATGTGTTCCACTAGCTCCAGCTAAGACACATTCAGGAGGCCTGAGGTCAGCAAACTTTGAAAATGATATTCTTTCTTCTGGATTTTCTGCCATGAAGAGAGAATAAAGCTCTTTGAGATTCAGTAGAACAAGCCGTTTTTGCTTGTGCACTCTTTTTCCATCTGCTCCCTTGACACTTTTGAAGTCTTTCTTTCCAGGGAGTTCCCTACTGTTATTGTAGTAATATTCTTTCACCTTTTCAACTAAACCAGGTTTCAGACCAGACCTAGAGCGGACAGAAGATAGAGCAGGGATGACTCCTTGACTTTGGACTAACATTTTCATTTGTCTGACGTTGTGTTCAGTTGTTTCAAATTCAGCAATTATTTTATTAACAGACCATGACTGTGGTAGCACGGACAGCAACTGGATCTGTAGATGCCTATCATTGGTGCCGAGGAATCTTGCACGTAGTTGGTCCATTATTTGTTGAAGGTCGTCACAACCTCTCAAAGAAGGAAGCATATTGCCATGAACTCGCTCTAATTTGTGAATGATCTTACCTTGGAATTCATCAAATCTATTTTGAACATATGTTTTATTTCTAGTCAAAAGTTTGTAGTCCAACGGATCAAGTCCCACAAGGGTCAGACATTTGTTCAAATCGGACAGGGCTACGTCAGGGGGTGTAGGAAAAATCTCATCATAAGCCTCTTCATTTGGACTTCCTGTTGGTGGGTCTTTTTCAGGCAAAGAACCTGCTCCTGATGTGCTGGGGCCAGCCACAGATTCAACATGTTTAGACGGCTTTGGATTGGGTGCAGACTGATCCAGTAGAGATTCTGCACATTCTTTGAATATATCTATTCGGGTCTGACAATTCTTCACACAATTCACACACAATTTCTTTCCTGGAATCAGAGGCGATGAAAACACTTGGTTCTTTGAGCAGTCATTTGCAAACTCAATACTGATTTCTCTCAAGTTTTTGACAACAGTCCCCTTGTGGAGAGCAAATGGGTCGCAGCAGCATTTGTGGTTCAAGGGAAAGTGCAGGAGAAAGAACTTCTTATGAAAACCACATACAAAGTCAATGCGCCTAACGCCAGAGCGCCGTCGGATGAGTTCGGCCTCTTCCTCACTTAAATCAGATCTACTGAACACTGTCCATGAGCATGGCGAGTCCTCAGCTTTCAAGCTGCACTTCTTCAATGGCACTGAAGACTCAGCCATGGTCAAACAAGAATTGCCCATTGCCTAAGGAAAAATAGAAATATACGCTTAGTCACGTTACGTCAAATAATAATGCTCAGCTTTCTAACAACGTTAACAGACCGAGCTTTGAAGAAAAACAACTAAAAGACAAAAAAATGTACGTGAAGCTTGAAGGAATGGCAAGTAAACAAAATGTGGACTTGCTGAACACAACCGAACAACACAACACCGAGTATGAAAAACTCGCGGTGGGAAGAAGAGAGGATGAGAAATCATGCTGTTCATTTTCCCAAGAAAAGGCCATTTTGAGTGATTTTGGGACTCAAAAATGAACTCGGGAGAAGGGAAGGGGGTTGGCAGGAGAGGGTCGTTGAGCTCAAGTCTGCTTCACCCAGTTGAGTCCTCTCCAGACTGCCCACACCACTGTGAGGGCTGGACGCCTGCGGCTGGAGATGGTAGGCCAACCCGCCTAGTGCACGCGCCACATGGGTTGCCTTCCTGCAGCAGTTCAGGCGCTCTGGCCCAGAAAATTGTATGTTTTCTGTTGGCCTGTGACTGTAAAGAGGCTTTCTAGTGAGTTTTGATCTGAGTGGGCACTGATAATCACTGTGCCAACGTCTCATATTGCCGGATTTTGGTTCCTTTGGTCTAGGGCTAATCAGGACCGCTATGAAAAGGGGTTGTAGCGCGGTCAAGGAGTGCAGGTGTAGACATGTGCCCCCATATCTCCCAGGTTTCTCAAATACACAGCTCAATATTTTAAGGGGTTGTTAAGGGATGTTAAGGGAAGGTTCGTGCAAAATTTGAAAAATCTCAAAAAATACGAAATTGGTGTTTTAGGTCCATTAAGTTCACTAAAAGTGACAAACGACAAATATTTTTTTTTTTGCCTGGTCGGCATGTTTTATATGTCATTAGAAGCGGAATTTTGCCCTCTTTCGCGTGCTTTGCTCGGTTTTTCGATATCTCAAACGGTTTAAAAGATATGCGCAAATTAGTGAAACTGTGATTCTTTTTTAGCAAATGTACCAAAAAAGAGCCATGTCTATATCTCCGAAACTACTTGCCTCAGGCCAAAACCATTTTAACCCGTTCATAAGGACCCTAATTGGTGGCGACACACAAAAATTCAGCCAGTTCTGAGGTGGTCAATGCAGACACCTCGGTGAATTAGTGTGGAATGACCCCTTGGGCTGTGGCCCTAGTCAACGTGATTCGGGGAGGCGTGCGTGCATTGCCGCTACAGACCTGTGCATGAGACACGGCCTGCGTACACTAGAGGACACGTGCGGCCAAGGACAAGCGAGGCCGTCTCCCTGCACGGCTGCTGCACGGAGCCCGCCCTGCTCCTCCGCGCACTCGCAGACCACAGTGTCGGCGCTGCAGGTGTCGGCCGCCACCACGGCCTATCTCACTCTGGCCACAGGCATCGGCGTCAGCTGCACGTCATGGAGGTGCCAGCAATAGCAGCAAGCCTGTCGCGCTTGCCTGTACAAAGGGAAGTCTACCAAGCTAGGCGGCCCAGCGCGTCGCGTAGTATGGCAAAGGTCTGGTTGGCCTATGGCCACTGTCTCGGGTGTCCTCAGGTTGGCCCGGATCTTTGACAGGACGGACTCAGAGGACGCCGTCAACGCCACGGCCATGGGTGATCCTGGCTGAGCCGAGAAGCGTCGCCTGCGCCGACGTGCTACCACACCCGTTCGACAAGGACCTGACGCGGCTGCTCTATACACCAAGGACCTCACCGGCGACGTGACCGTGGAGTCCCAGCAGCCCGTGTGGCGCTGAATGCGCGAAGTGCCTCCAAATGAGACCTCAGATCAACATTGTTCGAGGAGGAACATGACGTCTGCCAACAACGCTCCAACTGCCTCAGTTGCACCGGCTGGTGCGGTGTGGCGGCGTGCTGAGACCCCCTACACTTGGCTCGCGGAGCACATCAACGCGGCCACCCGCGTAGTCGACATACTGACTTCAAGATGCACAGCCGCAGCAACATGGGGCGGCTGTCCTCCGGACTCTAGGCACCGCGGTGCCCTCTCTGGCCATTTCAATGCGTCTCCATGGTCAGGCTGGCCAAGAAAGGCTCCTCGGCCCTCCCCTTGACGTTGCGCGCCACGGGGCACTACAGCATGTATCCTGTCCAGCCATCAGACGGCCAACACTGAATGACGAGATAGTACGCTGGCGTTTTACAAGGAATTTCCAATCTTGAGAAGCAAGTGTTTCAATGTGTTCAATTATTTCATTTTATAAAATTACAATTATGTATAGATTGAAATTTTTTCTGTATTCGTGTGAATAAATGCCTTTGTTACAAACAATCTGTCTTTTTTGGGACAAAATTGGCCTGAGTTTGTGTATTTAAGTACTCCACTCCAAGTACCTTGTCATAAACAGTTTAAAAACAGAACCAATAGCCAGGTTTCGTGCAGTGAGGACAGGGAATGCTCAGAACTATAAGATTGCTACAGGGTTGATCAACCATTTTATTTATGTAAGAGTGCAACCCATTAAAAACAGAAACATTTAATGAAGAACACATGAGAACACCAAAACTAATCATTCACTGTAGAATGGGTGGCGTCAAAACATTAAGGAAAAAGATAAGCAGAAGTCAGGCCTTAGGCCTCACCCTCAAAATGTCTGCACTGAACACAATAGTGAGTTAAATGATATATCATGTCAACAAAAACTAAACATTCACTGAAGAATGGTAGAATGAGTGACGTCTAAACATAAAGAGGCACAAGAACAATTCAAAAGCAGCAAATCAAATCAGTCAAACCTCACAATGTCGGCGCTGCTGATACTTATTTGCCTCAATGACCACGACAACGTGTTACATGATATGCTTAAATCTGCATTCAACACATTTAAAATAAAAAAAATATAAGGTAAGATGTATCGAAAGGTAAAAACAGCATGTTAGCAGTTACATTTCAACAACTACTAATAAACCTTATTAATTAGGAACACCATATATCAGAACCATAACACAAAAAAAAAACATTGATTTAAAACATTAAATATCCAACCGAGCCCAGCCCAGATTGTCACCACCACAGTGTGAGCATTGCAGGTGATTCAGTACTCTGAACCAGTGGTTAATGCAATGCCCACAAATGGGAAACGCACCACACCCCAACAAACAGTAACGGCCTCGCCTTGTAGAACATATGAGGCACTCCCACCAGCGAAGCTGCTCTGGACTTTCGGTTCCACTGAGTTCCTCACTGTCAGAGAATTCTTCTGGGCGCAGGATAAGAGGCGGAAGGCGAACGTCACTGGTGCTGATTGAGGATGGTTGTTGAGTTGGTTGAGCGGGGAGTGATCGACCAGTAGCTCTGGGTCTGCCCCTGCCTGTATTGGATGAGTCATCACCACGGAGTCGTCTCGCACCGCCTCGAGCGCCACGCCGACCTCGACCACGGCGGCCCCTTCCAGTTGAAGGCCTTTCCTGAGAAAATAGAGAATTAAAAAGTTCAGGTGACATAGTATACATACATAAGTAGAGGGGCCTTCTCACGTCGTATAACAATAGTTCTCAATGCGGAATTTAATTTGGTCTAAGCCAATAAAACTTGAAAGAAATACATGTAATGAAAGAATGCATATTATTTGTAAAGCATCAATTGCATGAAGATCGGGAAAGGGGCACTTAGAGACCAAAACTACTTTGCTGGAGAAAAGATCACAAAATTGCAAAAACAGCTTACTTATCAGTTGACTATTTCCGACACAAAGGCCTGATTATTTTTAATAGTTTACTATTGGTCAGAATTCTAAACCTTGGCGTGACTATCAATATTTCATACCAATCCATCATGAAATTAATATAACTGTCATGCTTGTCGAGAAAATGTTTAATTGAAACAAGGGTTAGCCTGGATTGATTCATTGATGGCAAACTTTCAATAGACATAATATTTAAGTAATTAAGCAAATCCACATCTATGATAGCATTGAATAGGCTGATGACTTACATCGTCTCTTTCCTCCATCAAGTCTTCAAACAAGTCTGAAGCATCGAGGTTTCCGTATCGATTGGAAGTGCCCTAAACAAAAAGATAAACATTGAAGGAGAAACAGCTGATGCAAGCAATAGACACTGTAGGAGTAATACTTACTTGAGGAAGAACTTCTTCAAAATCAACTTCAGAAGGATTGCGCCGATTTTCCTGAAGAGCAGACAGAACATCAAATGCACCTCAGCGAAAACAAAATACAACACAAGCTCCAACGGAATCTTTAGCAACATCACTGATTTGGGTTATTCTTTAAGTGTCCGAAGAGGACCACAAGTAGTTCTCAGTCAGAAAAAAAAGTGGAAGTCAAACTGGTCATCTTTCTTAACTTGACAAAAATGTCAGAAAACGTTCCAATAGATAACAAAATGATGGCTTTTAGTTTCAGCAAGAGAAATGTTTCACAGAACCTTTACCAATCAGACAAGTTGTTATATGAGATTAAAAAAAAAAACTGTACCCTAAAAAAACTCACAGGTGCAAGGCGGACATCGTCAGGAACAGAGCGAGGTGGGCCCCTCTCAGGGGATGCTGGGCGGTCATCATCTTCCCTTTCTCTCAACATATCGCTCATGGTGGTGTCAAGGTGCCATGACACCGATCCCAAGAAGTGAAGAAGGTCCATTTCCCTATTTAGAACCTGGCGACTGCAAGAGCGGATTCGAGCGTCGTTCTGAAGACTTGAAACTCTTCTGGCTCGGCTCGGAGCTTGACCCAATTCTAGACGTCCCAGATCGCGCCACGCTACGTCTTCCATCTCTCGAAGCATTTCTGAAAAATAAGGCATTTTGTAAAATGGTTTACAAGTGAAAACAAATTAGGAATATTGAAACAGTAAAGGAAATTAGATAACAATTTCTTCTTAATTGTTTCAACAAGTAAAAATTCAGAACACGACCATTACTGTAATAATTCAAATGACAACAATTATTTCCACCAACACAAAAATTCAACTATTTGGAAATTTACCCCATTTACTTACCTATGAATCTCCACACATTTGGTCTCCTCACTAGCCTTGCATTCATGTTCCTATTATTACATTCTGCCGCGTTGTTAGTGCGGTGGCGAACCCCGAACACAGATAGAACTCGTTCACCTACTCGTTCAATCCATGCGGCTCGAATGTAATGAAAAAAATTGGCAAAGGTGCCGTGAAGCATCAGTCTTCGTGATTCAATGATGACAGCGTTGAGGGCTTCCAGAACTCTATCAGGTGGTGCAAGAGGGATGGCCAGACTCAGTCTCACTATCCTCCGAGCATTTACATTGTCCCGTACAGTTGGGTGTAATCCAAGCGAGCGGACGTTACGGCACACCGCCCTAGCGTAGTGCCAGAGACAGCCTGAAAGCCGCACACGTGGAAAGGCAAAGAGGATAGCAGCTTGTTGAGCAGTTTCAAAATCCGTCATAAAAAAATCTGGATCGAGCTCAGGGACAACCCGTTGGATTAACAGAAACAGATCGCGATACGCCTGCTCTGTTCTAGATTCCATAAGGGCACAACCCAGTGGTAGAACCTGAAGAATAATGCAAAAGAGGACATTTTAAACTTTTCTGCACCATTAAATAACTGTCCCACAAAAATGACAACTTAAAACAATCATTTTGAGGAAGAGTATTAACATTTAAATAAATAATAGTTTCAGCACTTGAAAGAGGAGCTCATTGGCTTTAAATGGTGGTTAATTAAATCTTAAATAACTTAAGTTAAACATGAAAAATCCTATAATGATCATTTTAATCTTTCATTTCAAATGCTAGCAATGATTTTGTTGAAAAAGTAGGTCAATTGATTTGTTGCCAACTGAAATGATGATGACTTACGTGGTTATCACGCACTGTAACAATAGTGTACAGTTGAGAGGAATCCGGCAGATTAGGTCGAGCATAGAATGTGCCATCACCGAACAAATGGCGGATTTCCCCAGCTCCAGCTACAACTCTCCTACTCAAGAAGAGTAGCGAGCGGTGTCCATGCATGCCAGTGATGCCCTGAAAAAATTCCGCTTCCAAATCCAATGTCATGTGGAGTTCCTCATGAGCCCTCAACAGTTGGTTTAGGGCCTCAAAAGTGTGTGGAATGTTTGGGCGGTTTTCCCCTTGAATGCGGATCATGGAGGGGCGCATGGATAACAAAGTAACTCTGCTTGAAACATTGCGAGGAACACTGCAAATAAAAGTTAAGAAGACTATTTAATAAAGACACCAAGTGCATGCAGATTTTGGCAAAGGGACAGAGCACACTCACTTTCGACAGACATCGTGATAAATTAGATCAACTCTCACATTGGGTCGAGCTCGGCACGCATCTAGCAGGCTATTTCTTAGCATTTGTACCCTTTCATGCAAGTGATCAGCAGCATGATTGTGTTGTCCAGTGGTTACAAGAAATCCTGTCAAATCAACATTCATAACTGCCCGGACTGGGCAGGATGGATTGCTTCAGTAGAGCACACAGCGCAGGAAAACTCTGCCAGCAGAAGCCCGTTGCCGATGGTAAAAATAACCATCCCCAACATGATAGCGGAAGGATCCCAGTCTTAATCCAGGGACCTCTTGAGCGTTGACCCCTTCAGCTCTAAAGTTAGCCTGCAACCAAATCACACCACAAAAATATAACAAGCATCACTTAATTTGAAATTAAGAATCGGCCAAAGGATCAATTTAATCTAAAATGGCATTAAATCCATAATCATAAATCATTGCGTTACATTTCAATGCACCTTTTAGAACTAAAATTTAATTTTCAGATCAAGGCAAGTTTGTCATCACATATCGCAAGGGAACAGAACAGAATGGAACTGAAAATTCATTTGATGTAAGCAATATCTCATGTCAGGCAATTATATTTTTTTTCAAACTATTATGAAAATTGATATTAGAGCACAGGGTTAGAAAAGCTCTCGCAATTTGCATACAAATTGCAACCTAACATTTTATAACAGAAGTTTACAAAGGCCATCAAATTAGGAGGGAGATCATGTTCTAGGTATGAAATTAGAACAATTGTGCTTCAATATGTGAAATAATTAGGAGTGGAAACAAATCAACAACTAAACAACACATCTCCCTCCCAGGTAAGCAAGTGAACGCAATCAGGTTAAATGTCTGGGCCTCGCGAGAACGAATCCACTTAACCTCAACTTACCTCGTCTTCATCCTCATTAGATGACACGATGGCTGCCATCAATTGCAGCCAGCAGCAACATAGCACAGCGGCTAGCAGCCAAATGCTGCCTTTTCTCAGCATGGTACGGCAGGGCACGCTGACTGCATCAGAGAAGCCAAATTCTATTTCACACAGTATGAAAACAGCTCGCGTAAAGACTCGGCGAAGATATTTAGACTTAAGTGTAACTACTAGGGAAAGCAAAGTTTAAAAAACGGCATAAAATGTATTACAAAGAAGTGGCGTTACATTTGTACTCACAATCGCTCAATGAGACGATTTGGAAACCATGAGACGAGACGAACTACGGACGAGGACGACTCGAGACCAAGAAAAGTCCACGAGGTGCACTGAAAAACAGGAAGGCCGTTGAAGGACCAGCAGGGCCAACCCAACGAATTGAAAAAGTGGAGAATGTTTTACCCGGGTTTCGGTGCCACCGCCACCAGTACACATGATAAGCCGGGTCGACGAAAAATTACCACGATGTTCCTTTACTCGACTCGCACCACAATATTTCAGGCGTGGGAAATTCTGTTAGAAATGACTTTCATGAAAGAACCTCTACTGAGAAGAGGTTGGTACACTCTGCCACTTGGCCTTCACGCAGATGAAGAGAAGACGACGCATGGAAAGACCAAGAAGAAATATTATTTCAAGAAACCCTGGTAAGCCCGAAATCGATATTTTCGATATTAAACTATGCAGAAAAAAACGACCAATAATAAAAACAACAATTAATTACATTGTGCGGTCAAAGCTTTCATTGGTTGCTTAGATCCAAGACGAACCCAAGGTCATTCCACGTACTTGTAGCATAACAGAAATATACTTTTCAACTGATGAGTAAACTGTAAACTCAGAACAACATTACCAGTAAGCCTGGTTGAAGTATGCACAAATTGTAGTGTTTGTTTGTGTTCATAGTCACCTAACCTTAACGACTCTGCACATAATTTCACAGCAGTTTTCGGCACTAAAAATAATTCAATATTTTAACTGCGAGGTTCAAGGTGTAAGGCTTGACTTTCAAAAACGGCTATCAAGCATGAGCCTGGATGCGCAATATTAAGGAACCTACATGAAGAAATAATTTATCACTCTAAATAATTTAATTTTGTTCAAAAACCGACATATTTGTAATAAGATATTCCTGATTCAGCTTTCAGAACAATTACAATCACTAGGTCCAGAGTGGACTCAAGTGACACTGCAAAGAATTCCATGTTCTTGGATGTATGCAGAAACACTGGAACAAACTTACAAGACAGAGAGGATACTTTCAAATCCGCATTTCTATTGCAGGGAGTATAACAGACTATGGCATAGAGGCAGGGCTCCTTGACTTATCACAAAGGTGCCCATTAATGTTAACTTAAAAATTAAAGTTACTTTGACATGTTCACAAAACCATTAGTTATTGCCAAAATTTGTAGAATGTATTCCAAAAGTGCAATTGAAGGGTTTTGACAATGCAAAACTTTTAAACATAACTTTTCACTTGTCTTTGGTCACGTTATTAAACAAATGTTTCTCTTGTGTAAAGTTAGGGACCCCTGGGCATAGGGCAGGTTTACAGTTAAGACAAGACGCATTTATCATCCAATCAAGACTTAGTTGGGCTACCTGAAAAAAAAAAAAAATTGAACGTTAATACTTTGTGTACTAAGTCATTTAGCAATTTGTTTAAATGTAGAACTGACCAAAGTACTCAGTATTGTAATCTTGCTGGAGTCCGGGAGAAAGGAACAGAAGAGAGGCAGAGTTTCCAAATGTTTGGGGCTCACAAGGAACTAGTCGTAGATGACTAACCTACGTGTATCAAAGTTAAGGCAGAGAGAACCTCAGGCACAGAGCAGTATTTCTTGTGCCATGATTTAGGTTGGCTAACAGACCAGTGGAGAGTCCATAAGCTCTCACTGACTGGGAAGCATTCATAGCCACATATACAGCTAGTTACAGTGTTCTTAGTATTTCTCCCATCCCCTTCTTTGATGGAAAACTGCAAAGAATGAAAAAGAACCTTCATTAATTTATTTTTACTACACACACTCAATAAGTGATTCTTGAGTTATTACAAGTTTGGTTTCAAATTAAAAAATTTATAAACGGGAAGGACCCTACATACAATCAAAAAAGGAAACTTCCTAAATTTTTTATTATTTAACAAGAGGTATTTAAGAGGAAAAAGGACAGTAAGTTAAATTAGGGGACAAAAATAAATTTGTTGGGCCATGCAACAAAAATTTAATGCAACAGCATTCTTTAGCTTTCAACCGATGATCCCAGTTACAGTGTATCAATGATATTGATGTCAGAAGGGCCACAATTTTATACTGGCATTCCTCGTGTTCCAGCACCAACAAAAATGGTTAATATTGTCAAAGATTGACAATCTTTAAAGGGACCTGGCTAATTTTGCTTAGGATATGGCCGCTAACATCCCACAATGGAACAGTTACAACATTGAATTTACGGTGACCTGACTTACAGATAGACTTGAAAATGGAAATCAATCAGTTGAAGATACAATCATAACCATCATTGTAAATTTGTATGAATGTACTCACTGCTGCAAAAGTAGCCCCCTGGGAACACCAGCCAATGAGGAAATAGTGGGTTTTGTTTGAGTCATGATATTAAAATGTAGAACCTGCAAAAGATTGCATACATCAGCACTGAAATAATTTATAAACGAAAAACTCCTGCACAATGCATTGTTCACTCACTTGAGATGAGTTTTTAGTCGAAATGGGACTATCCCAGCAAAACAGCAGTATGCTGTGGCCAGAGGCGTAGCAACAACTATATCGATACCTTAGGGTTTACTTCGGTTTGAAGAGCCAGTGCTATGGAGTAACAGATAGAATATAATCACATCCCAAATCTACAGTTTTGCAGCACTGAGTTACTGCTGCACTGACCAGGCCTTAGGTGAAAGCGGAATTGGACAGGCAACTCTTGTGCATCGGGCAAGATGTTAGAACATCAACATCAAAACAGTGTCCTTGCAGCCTGAAAAAAAATAAAAATAGTTGAACATCTATCAATAATTAGTAGTCAACGAGCAGGGTTATAACCCACGCAGCACAATTGCTTGCAAATTTCACAATTGGAAGTGGGTAACTAATTAAAGTATTCAAGTTTTAAAATATGATTTGTATTGCATGTCCCAAGATTAAATACGAACAGACAGGGTCCACTGTTTGAAATGAAACGACTATTTAATGGATTCGTCTCCAAAGTAATATTTCGAATTAAAATGTACAAGTTATACGGTCAGTGAACTGAGGTACATAACCTAGAGAATCTCAAGAATCGTTTGGAATAGCGAGATCCCCACTCCCACGACATTAAGAGAGGCCACAAAACGATTGAAAATAATGCTATAAGGCAATCATGAGAGTGAAGCGGAGGAAAATAAGGCCAACTACTTAGCCATCACAAGACGACGAGGTAGGCCTCAAAGGGATACGTACAATTGCCCAAGTTACCAATGTGAGTGAATTTGGTGTTGGCCGGCGAGCAGAAAACCGAAACAGCACTAAACACCACTCGTCGTTCGTAGCTCTACGGCGCGTAGGCGCGAGAAGTGCGTTTGTTGACTTGTGATGAGTCTTAGTGCATCTAAAATAAATCGCAGTCTTTCATGATTGAGTCGAGTTTTTCGCGCAGGACATACGACCGCGACACAAACAAAGCAACAATAACATAGAAGACGGGAGTGGGTATTCGGGTCGGTTGACGCGAGGCTACCTCTTGGTGAGGCATCAGTGCTATGAGAAATTCGCC